>CAUYQU010083117.1:0-45567 GCA_963574635.1 Cheracebus regulus
TTGCTATTGTGAACAGTGCTGCAATAAACATACGTGTGCATGAGTCTTTATAATAGAATGATTTATAATCCTTTGGATATATCCAGTAATGGAATTACTGGGTCAAATGGTGTTTCTAGTTCTAGATCCTTGAGGAATTGCTACACTATCTTCCACAATAGTTGAACTAATATATACTCCCATTAACGGTGTAAAAGCGTTCCTATTTCTCTGCATCCTCTCCAGCATCTGCTGTCTCATTTTTCAATGACTGCCATTCTAACTGGCATGAGATGGTATCTCAATGTGGTTTTGATTTGCATTTCTCTAATGGCCAGTGATGATGAGCATTAAAACCATATGGTAAAGGATTAGTGGTGAGAAACTATAATTACAACCATCTCAATAAAGTAGCACAGACACAATAATTAATTTTGTAATGTATAGTCTCACACTAGTGAATTCAAATACTCAAAATGCTTTTGAAGTATACTTCATAAGCCTCAGTGCCTTTGGTAAATAGAGTAATACACAGTCATGATGATCCTGTGAGAAATGAGACTACATACAAAGAAACAATTCAGGCATGTATTTAATTTTCATCAATTACTGTTCCTCTTGTTGACATTGCTGCTATTGTTTTTGTTTGTTTGTTTTGTTTTGAGACAGTCTCACTCTCTTGCCCATACTGGAGTACAATGGTGTGCTCATAGCTCATTGCAGCCTCTAACTCATAGGCTCAGGGATCCTCCCACCTTAGCCTCTCGAGTAGCTGGGACTATACGTGCCACCATGCCCAGCTAAGTTCTTATTTTTAGTAGACACCAAGTCTGGCTATACTTCCTAGGCTGGTCTCAACCTCCTGGGTCACGTGGCCCTTTTGCCTCAGCCTCCCAAAAGTTCTGGGATTACAGATATGAGCCACTGCACCCAGCTGCTGCTATTGTTTTTCATATAGACAATTAAGTTGCATAGGAAGATTACAAAATATTTGAAGAATAGCACGTTAGAAAATAAATAGTCCCAGGAAGAATAACGCTTTTTGTGTATTTTATAGTAGCTGCTTCTGCCCTAATTTGAATGTCATAAAAAGAAATTGAATTTATATAATTTTAAATAATTAACTCTGGATATTTTTATTTCACATTTCTGTAGTTGTACTGTAATGTTTTATATTTCAAATATAGATAAAATGAACAAAAATATTTATATAAAAATCTAATACCCCTCCTCAAATCTAGTAAGCCAAATACCAATAGAAATTTTTGTAAACTCAAGAAACAACATTAATTTTGAACTGAAATGCTTAGAAGTAAATGATCCTTGATGAATGATGTGTATAGTACCATTACTTTTCAACTTTTGATACATTTTTATCAATATAATCTCATCTCCCCGCTTTTGTTTCATCTCAAAACATTGATGAAATGCTTCCTCAGATGCCATGAAAATGGTCTTGTTCTTGTGTTCACAGTATGACAGTTTAGAGAGACATATAAAACAGTAGGTACTCCAGATAACATAAGTGCTTTACTAAAAAATAAAGTCATAAACTATGGTAATTTCACAATATATAAACATATCTGTGGTTAAGAAAAACTTAGAAGTTTAAGATTTAGAAAACCTTCAAAGTATGTTGGGATATTTATAGAAAAGAGAAATTCAGTGATAAAAGTAGCAAAACCGTTAAGAAAATGCATTACCTCTACTAACCTTAGAATTACAATTTAAATGCCTTGGTTTTAAGTCTCTATGTACATTATAAGTGTTTGAAAAATATGCTATTTTGGAGTCACTTCAAAAATAAGCTATGCACAAAACAAATATGAGCATACTAAGGAAAAATCTTTAATTTGCATTTAAATTTACAGTTTAAATCTAATTTTATGTGTTTATTAATCTGTTATATTAAAAACTCTGGTATTTTAAAGTATCACAAAAATGTTTTTATTTTCAATATTAAAATAATATATTTAAATATTATGAGGTTGTAATTAGAACATTATATTTGGATAAAATTAAAATACTTGTTTTATTTCAATACTTCGTATGCTATATCTAAGCATCGAGGGAAAGCAAAATTAGTATTAGTGAACATACTGTATCTTATGAATAGTTTAAATCATTTGTGTTGATTTTTTATAATAAAGTTATCACAGAGTAAAAAATATATTGCGTAGTTCAGTCACGTCATTTTAAGCTAAAGATGAAGACAGATTATCTATACAAATAATAATGCCTATAAAGTTCCAAGAATAATAGAAAAGTCCCCAAAGGGATAGTTCAATTAAATTTATTTTATGTATTTTGCACATAACTTACACTTGTAAGGCAGTGGGAATTTAATTTTATATTCTTTCACTTACTTTGCTGTTATAAATTATACATAAAAGTTTAAAAAGTAAACAGAATTATAAACTCATAGTGATTTCCCTTTTTGTCTTATCAAATGTAACAGTTTGTTCATTAATTCTCAAACATGAAGACCTAAAGAATTTTCACTATTTATCTAATTATTGGACATTATTTTAAAAACATTCCTATAAACACAACAATGTACATCAATCACCTTAATAACAATCCGTATCTCATGGTTTTCAGCAACATCAAGACAGAAACAACACACTCATGCCAAGTTTAATCCAACTTTAATCCTGAGTATTCAAATTATAAATTCACTTACTCCTATTAGCTTTTTCTTATCCATCCAATTGCCCAAGTAGGAAAACTGCTGTTCAGCATCCTTTTGCTTCTAGTTTTATTTTTATTTTTTAATTTTATTTTGAGATGGAATCTTGCTCTGTCCCCCAGGCTAGAGTACAGTGGTGTTATCTTGGCCCACTGCAACCTCTACCTACGGGTTCAAGTGTTTCTCCACCTCAGCCTCCCTAGTAGCTGGGATTATAAACTGCTGCCACCATGCCCATCTAATTTTTTATATTTTTGGTAGAGAGGGGTTTTGCCATGTTGGCCAGGCTGGTCTCAAACTCCTGACCTTAAGTGATCTGCCCATCTTGGCCTCTGAAAGTGCTGGGATTACAGGCATGAATCACCACACTTGGCCTATTTCTAGTTTTAAATGTATATCCTTTATGTATGTGAACAATTTGAAGAAAACAATTCATCTCACATTTCCATTCACAACTCTTTTCCAATATAATGTAAATAATATTAATATTAAAATGTTATATACAGTTCAAATAATGTATAAAAGCTTGTCCACATTCACACTATACTACATGAGATGAGTCCAAGATGGCTTGCTATATGACTGAAATGACCATCGGCATGGGAAATAAGGAAGACAAGTAAAAAAATACACAACAATGACATTGGTATTCTGGCTTTGTGGAACACTCTTTCAAATGACAGATGATGCATGTGCTATTAAAGTTATTTTACTCAAAGGAGGATTTTCTCCTCCTTATATACTTGGAATAATTCCTACCAAGAAAATTTGTCAGGACTGCCACATTCACAAATGCATTCTTCATTCATGTAATGACTCTTTTTTTCTTCATTTTAGCTTATATAAGACAACTGCAAAATTAGAAGCTTAAAGACTAAATCTGAAGGGTTTGCTGGATACTCCTATAAAAGGCAATGAAAAGGAAATTTATTTCACTTAGCAGTACTTAGGGTCCAAAATAAAATGATTGTTTGATATGAAATTGGATGTCACAAAATTGGAAAATAGGGTCACTTTATAGGTTTGGCCTTGATACTAAATTGATGGCAGGACAGGACGTGGGGTGAGGTCATTCACTATGTGTGCTAAAGAAATTTTTTTTGTGGGGGAGACATTTATGAAACTCTACAATCATGCTGGAAATAAAATGGTGTAAATGTATATTAGTGTAAAGCTATGACGCGTTTGACAAAATAAATGTCAGTTTTCCTTATATAAAATGTAAGTAGGAAGAAAAATACTATTCTAATTCAAAATTAAATATAGTGCCTTTTTTGGATTTCTTGACTTAATATGGGATTGTGGCAGAAATACTCTATCATGATTTCCATTGAGCCACTTCCTGGTATAATCCCTTCTCTCTGAATGGAGGCAGGACCTGTGACTTGCTTCTAATAGGTAAGATCTGGCAAAGGTGATGGATAGCCACTACCATAATTATTTTATATTAGATTCCATCTTAACAGGCTAGAGTGAGAGATTTCCTCCTGGCCTTCAAGAAGCAAGCTGTCATGTGTTAGAGGGCCTCATGACAATAAACTGAGAGAGGCCATTAGAGACTCACTGGGCCCTGGCTGACAGCAAGAGTATGGGGAGGGAATTCAGTTTCACATCTTACAAGAAACTGAATTCTACCAACAATCACATGAGTTTGGAAGAGGTCTCCCAAGCTCCAGAAAGGAATACAGCAAAACTAACATAGATTGTAGCTTTTAAGTTCATGACCAGTGAACCCAGTTAAGTCACACCTAGATTACTGACCCATGAAAATGATAAGACAGTGAATATGAGTTGTTTTAAGTCTCTAAATGTGTTATGCAGTGATAGAACATGCAAGGATGAAAATCATATTCAGAAATATGTCATGCACACAACATTATTTTGGTAGCAAAACATGCAAGGCATTTGTGTTTACAGTAGTTATAACAATGATTGAGCAGTGATAGAGGGTAGGAATGAAGGGAAAATAGGCTGAGTAAAATAATATAAGCATATTGTGTTCTATACTTAGAAAACGCCTTGAAAACTACATTATGTCATTGGATTTTAAAATAAAGGAGCAAACTGGGCGGGGGGAGCCCTGAAAGCCCTGTATTTTGCATGTGAGGAAAATGAAGCTTTAAGCACTCCAGGCAACACAGTTAGTATAAGGGAAAGCTAGGGTGAAACCCACAGTCTTTCTCCAAACAAGTGACTTGGCAGTGAGTCTCCTGTCTGCTTCATGCAAGTTCACCTGGTTTGGAATCAGAAGGTATAGGTTTGAAAGTAGCACACTCCAGTCCCTCCTTTCCCCATTCAGTTTTAAAGAAGAGTGATGGGAGAAGCTGCAAGCAAATAATAAAAGAGAAACTACCAAGATATGAAAAAAGGTGTTGGAAGCCAGCATTTGTCAGTCAAGACGAAGGAAAGGAAATGCTTTTGGCTTAGGCAGCTCACATGCTTGGTTTAGTTAGAAAACATCATATTTGTTTTGTCAGTATAATTTCCATTTTCTATTACTGGAAACACTTTAATGTCAGTTTAAATCTATCTTTTTCACACATTATAAGGATGAGATTATTACATCTTTTTATATTACAGCTTTAGCATTATAATCCAAATATGAATTGCACATATACCTGTTAAATTAATAATTGGATTAATATTTATATATCTTGGTATGCATATCTATATAGAACAAAGTACCATATATGCCTGATTATGTAATAATTATTATACTAACCACTATTTTGGAGGGAGTTGAAAACTGATTTAGAGAGAAAAGTTCTAAATTTGCTGAGTTGTTTTAGATATACAAATAAAATCCAGATGTCCAGATTATTTTTAAACTACAGGCTGAACCTATTTTCATCAAAATCAATTTGCTTTTGGTGAAGGAGGTATTCCATATAATTTAACAGTCTCTACTTTCCTATATATATCAGGAGCTATTTTTTCTTTAAAGAGTTATTTAGTACAGTTATTTTTGGTTATTTTCAATACTCTATTAAAAATAATTACTACTATCTGGAATGGACAAAAATATATTTCATGATATTAATACTGGGCTAAGAATATTCAAACAACCCACTGAAATTATGCTCTAAGCAAAAAGTGAGCTGCCTTTATTTTCATTTAATTTTCTATTATGTAGGATTTATTGATCTTTTGTCAAAACATCTCCAAACATATAACTTTGAACAGATGGATTTTACTTGATTTTTGTTGTTTGTGTCAATATCATTTTATGTATAATATATTTGATTTTTCTCAATCTCTTCAGTGTCATCTTCAGGGATGGAAAGAAAGAAAAAGTAACACTTGCAAAGTTTCTCCTATGTGTCTGACACTATCCCATTGCTTTTTTGATTGCCTTTTTTTAACCACCTCCACAACATTTTGAGTTAGGTACTAGTCATACCATTTTCAGGACAAAGCAGCTGAGACTGCCAAGGAGGTTTACAAATTTGCCATAGGTTGTCCAGCATACAAAAAAGCTCAGATGAGAACTCACTGTTTTTCTCTTGATGTTCACATCCTTGTTCTTTCTACCTTTGCTCAACACTCTAATTGTCAAGAAAATATTCTAGAAAATCAGTATAAATCCTTACTCCTTTATTGAATCCCATTTCTCTTTGCTTATTTTTCTACTGCCAGTTCATGTACATTTTACATTTATATGGCTATGTTTCACATTAATATTACCATCAGCCCTCCTATCCTTGAACACTGTGAATGTCTTCACTCTCATGGAATCAATTATTCATTCTTTTAATTTTATTTTATTAAGAGTGCATAAGAAAATGTGCTAAGCTACCTCCAGCTGGAAGCAAAGCCTATAATGTCATTTCCTTAGCAGGAACACAATATACAAGCAATATTTCTCCTGACAGGTGTCAGGAGAAATGATCATGTTTCTGTGGAACTCACCCTGAAAATAAAAACTTCCTTTGTTACTGAGTAAATAAATCCACATTTTCACCAGAATTTACCAAGAAGAAACTGTAATTTCAGAAGAGATTAAATCTGAACTTTATTTCCATAACCTGATGCTCAATATATTCCCAAATAAGCCTTACAATGAAAAAGTGAACATTTTGGGAGGCTGAGGCAGGTTAATGACAAGATCAGGAGTTCAAGACCAGCTTGGCCAAGATGGTGAAACCGCCTGTCTACTAAAAACTACAAAAATTAGCTGAGTACAGTGGCAGGCATCTGTAGTCCCAGCTACTTGGGAGGCTGAGGCAGGAGAATTGTTTGAACCTGGGTGGCAGAGGTTGCAGTGAGCTGAGATCATGCCACTGCAGTCCAGCCTGGGCGACAGAGTGAGACTGTCTCAAAAAAAAAAAAAAAGTGAATAATGTGTAATGGCACTGTTAAAATAATAAAATAGAAACAGCCATCTTATATGAGAAAGGAGAAACTCCAGTGTTATGGCCCATTTGGTAGGATCTGTTTAATTCCACGGATGTTCCAGCAGTTAGGATGGAACATACTTGTCCTGAAGGTGACAGTTGTACTTTCTTTTGGTATTCCACAAGAAGCAGAAGAGATAGCATAATTGTTTTAACTCTTTCTAATTTAAGAGTTGGTTGGTCTAAAAAAATTAATTTTCTCATACAATGTTCATATAATTGATATTGGAGAAATATTAAGTGACTATTAGCCATAACTTATCTAAATCACATGGAGTAGCTCACCATATTTTGCCTCAATATCTCTTTATTTAACATATCACATTTGAGAAGAGCAGTATACTCTCAAGCAAAGGTGATCCAACCTATTCATTCAAACTTTTGTGTATTTCATTCATTCATTATGATTAAGCTTTCCTCAGAATTAAACTTTGAAGCAAACATTTTTTTTTTTAAAGACCTCATAAAAGAAGCTATGTTTTTAATGATTTCAAGAGGCCAATCTTCCCTATCAACTTAGACTCTTTATTTGTCTACTGGGCCCAACATATTATGGCCCTAGCTTTTTATATACCCTGGTCCCTTTTTGTATACTTGGTGTTGCAGTAAAATAAATAAATGAATGAATAAAAATAAAAATAAATCTACTGTACTCCAATATTAGGTAGATAAGTCACTGAAAGGAAAGAAACAGCGCTAACTGTGATCTAAACTGTGATCTAAAGCTTAGAATTAAGACTCATCATTACATGATGCCTACTTTTCTGGTAAAATCAGAAAGGCCAAATCACAAGTTTCCCTCTCAACACTGCTCTGATGGATCAGGTCCCTTCCCCAAACAATCCTCTTTATCAAGGGGGTCAGGAGTTCCTATTTCCTGCTAGTCTGAGGAACTATTCAATGGAGCAAACCATGTCTTCCTGTAGGACACACGGGCACTCCAACCTTTTGATACTAAAAACCCAGCCTTGCACAGCCTCTGGTTGTTCCCGGTTCCCCAGTACAACCTCCATGTGGCTCTGTGTCATGTGTGGGGTCCTGTTCCCCCAAACTTTTAGCATATGTGACTAATAAGCCACTGTTAATGTCATCTGTCCAGTGTCAGGTGCAGTGTGCTCAGCCCTTGTCACAACCCCAGGACATGCAGGAATCTCTCCCTGACACCAGGATAACTAGGAGGCAATTAAATTATTAAATATAGGACAAAATATCAACCTCATAATTAATCAAAAATATAATACTTAGAGCAACATGATATAAAATTTGGCTTCTGAACTAAGTTACAATATCATTTCCTGAAAATTATATCACTTAAAATTTCCACAATTAAAAAAGGAATGAAAAACAGTTTCTTAGTTGGGGAATGCAAAGTAGCAGAACTTTACTGATAAGAAATTTGAGATGTTTAAGGAACATTCAAAATATTCTTTTCCTTTTACTCACTAATTTTACTCCCATAAACACATTCTAAGGGAATAACATTAAGGCAGCATTTTTTCATTGCAGCATTGTTTATAATAATGAAAAGGGGGAGATGACATAAATGCCAATCAATTAGAAAATGGTTGAAGTAAATAATTAAACATCTATACAATGTAATAAAAAACCAGTCATTATATTTAAGTTTGTGAAGAGCTTTTGATGTAACAAGAAAATGTCTTTACTGGGTAATTTATACCATATTAAAGATATGCATGTGAACTATACTACATTGTACTTTCAACTTTAGTGAGTGTGCATATATGTGTAAAAAAGACAAGAAGTAAACAATACAGATTGTAATATTATGGCTTCTATTTTTAGCTTTATGATTTTTACCACTACCATATTTTACAGGAAATATTTTACAGATTATAATATATTATTATATGTACACACATGGAAACATACACATTTATATGTAAACATACAAGAAGGTTGAGAATAATACATGCATTTATCCATCTGGCTATTACAAGCTGAAAGCTAGATGGGCATTTGCCTTTGAGATCTCTAGCTAAAGGAAAGCAGAATAACAAAAATATTCATGAGAAAATGGGGAAAGATGTGTTCTCTATATTCCATTGGTAAAATAATTTGAACAAAGAGAAGGAGTGCAAAAAAGTACACATGTAAACATATGTACACATAGTTTGTGATGCATATTTTAACTTTCAATATAAAGTCATTTAATGTATGTTAGTTCCACTTCAAGTATTTTGTAACTTTACCAGATTTTTTCTATACCTACCTCATATCTAGCACGAGGCTGAGTCCATATTCAATATTAATATGTACTTGTTTATAGTGGGAGATAGTCCTTTATTTATTGTGACTCTTCTTTCCATTAGTTCACATTATTTAAAATAGATTTAACAGTTACAGAAGGTGGAAAATTGTGTTTTTAGTATTTTTGATTTTTATTAAGGTAGAACAATGAGAATTTTGTTATAGTTGCTTTTTTAAAAAACTAATCTGCTGATCACAATATTATATCTTTGAGAACTATCATAGGATATATAGAACTATTCTTACCACATTCCATCTACAGTCTGAATACAAATCTCTGAATAATGTCTATTTTAGGTTTGTGGATTTTCATTACAAACACTTATAAATAAGGAAAAAGAGAATATTTGTATTTACAGTTATACTTTCAAGTTATTTCAGAAGAAAATAGAAAACCTGTAAGTACAAAGAAAACAATATATTTATTTTTATATTTTATGTCCCCTAAATATTTATGATTATCACTATTTTATTTGGATTTTTTGTATATAGAATTTATTTGGTTGCATAGTGGAACTAATAAATTTATGCAAACAAGACCATTATTATAAATGTCATAAATTCAATTCAAAAAATATTCTCCTATATGCAACAGAGGGCTTATTGCTGTGTTTATTTTCATGTATGCATGTATGTATCTCCCCTGCAAAATGAATATATAATCAACTCAATGTTTTCACATATTTTCAGTGTTGGAAATTCCATTGATGAAGAAAAGAAAATGGAATGTCTGACGAGCTATTTTTTTAAAGCTGTTCTTACTCACTTCTGCTCAGATTTTTAAAATTTTAGGTAGAAAAACTTTACCACTGAGTAACAATGAAGGCAAGGAGAGGTAAGAATTCTATAGCAGGGTTAGGACACAGTCTGTGAGTTTAGTCATAGCTAATCATCAACTTTCTTTAGGATTCTAAGAATGTCACAATCTTCCTCAGAAATATAATGTACTCATTTATGAAACACTGATAAAATAGCTGAGCTATGTTCCTCAGATTTCTGAGATCTCTCAGAATATGTTGTTTCTTTCAGTCTGATTCAATTACCTAGAATTGTTATTATGTTGTCAGATGAGTAATTCTGGCTGGTATATTAGAAAGAGGTATAACAGGTCTGCAGCTTTCTTTTTCATGCACATGAAATCAATACTACAATGGAATATTTAGAAACCATCATTTATAGGAATCTTATGGCAAAACAAATTTCATTCATTATTTGTGTTTTATATGTAATACTTTAAATATTTAAGTATAAAAAGACTGCACAATCAAAACAATTTTGAGAATGACTAAAAAATTTCAGAGAAATATGGTACTTTTATTATCTCAGGAAATACATTATAAAAAGCTGCCAAAGCAAACCACCTTGCCATGTATGTACCTATGCAACAATCCTGCAGGATTTGCACACATACCCCAGAACCTAAAGTACAATTTTAAAAAGCTGCCAAAATTATAATTAAATAGAAAGATTACATAGTAAAAAAAAAAAATCTTCTCCAAACAAACGAATTGTATAGCTGGATAAAACTTTGAAAAACAACCAGCCATTTCAGTATTCTGGAAATTAAACAAAAGTTTACAACAAACTGAGCAGCATTTGTTCATGAGAAGCTACTGATCTTCAAGTAAGAACACTGGTGTATTAAGTTTGTTTTCACGCTGCTGATAAAGACATACCCACAACTGGGCAATTTACAAAAGAACAAGGTTTATAATGGACTTATAGTTTTACGTGGCTGGGGAAGCCTCACAATCATGGTAGAAGGCAAAGAGGAGCGAGTCACATCTTATGTGGATGGCAGAAGGCAAAGAGAGAGCTTGTGCAGGGAAATTCCTCCTTATAAAACCATCAGATCTCATGAGATTTATTCACCATGAGAACAGTATGAGAAAAACTCGTGCCCATGGCTCAACTACCTCCCACCAGGTGCCTCCCACAACACGTGGGAATTCAAGATGAGATTTGGGTGGGGACACAGCCCAATCATATCAAGTGGGAATCTTGGTTGTGCTTGGCTAGGGCTTCCCAGCTCAGTTGTCATGATAGTTCTATTGGACAGGGCAGGGTATGAAAACCAGACGCTTTACTACTGGAGGGGATGAAACAAGTGGCAGACTTGCAAATTATTTAGGGATTAAACTGGGAGACTGGGAACTGGGACATCCATAAATAGATTTAATAAGCTCTTAATATATCCCTGGGCAAATGGAGGCTGAGTGCATGTTTGGCAGAAACCAGGGAGAGCCCAAAGTAGTCACACAAATCTAGCCAAAAGAAGATTACACAGATGTGCAGCACAGATGAAAGTTTCAGTGGAAAGTAAAATCACAATTATACTTGGAAACTAGCAGACTCAAAAATTGCTTGTCCTTTGAATAATCTCTCCATTTTATATACAAATTTATCAACAAAGCTTTGCAAATCTTAATGAAATCAAAATAATTAAATCACACCAAATAGGTTTTCCAACTACAATGAAACTAAAAAATAAGAACAGAAAGAGATCAGAGAAATCCCCAAACATTAGGGAACATAAAAAACATATTTCTAAATAAACAAGAAGAAATTACAAGGGAATTAAGAAATCTTTTGAACCGAATAAAAATGAAAAAAAAATGCATGAAATGTAATAACGCAGTCCTTAAAGGAAAATACACAGTTTTTAATGTCTATGTCAGAAAACAAGAAAGTTTTCTAACTAATAACCTAACTTTTCACCTTAAGAATCTAGGAGAAAAAAGTGAACTAACTAGGAAATAAATGAAGGAAAATTAGATAATGTTTAGATCAGAAATCAATAAAATAGAACACAGAAAAATAATAGAGAGAAATCAATAACAGCAAAAGTTGGGTCTTTGGAAAGACTGGCAAAATTGACAAATCTTCAACTAGCTTTACTAAGAAAAAACTGAAGACACAATAATAAAAATAAGGAATAAAAAAGGGCTTCACTGTGCCCTAAATGAAAAGGATAAAGTATTATGAATACATTCCTGATGATAATTATAAAACACAGGTGAAATAAATACATCTTAGAAAGACTCAAATTACCAAAATTGATTCAAGAATAATACATTTAACTAGTCTTATAACAAATAAAGGCATTGAATTCGTAACTTGATGTCTTACCGCAAAAGAAAGCTCAGGTGAGGTGACTTCATTGGTGGATTCTAGCAAATATTCAAAAAATAAATAATACTAGTACTAATTCTTCACAAACTCTTATAGAAAAATAGAGCCAGGAACACTTCCCAACACATTCTACATGGTCAGTATTATGAGCTTACTCAGATATCACAAGAAAACAAATTTACAGAATGATATCCCTCATGAATATCAACAATTACTTAACAAAGCAAACTAAATCAGGAAACATTGCTGGCAAGAATGCAAAATGACACATTCACCTTGACTATTTGGCAGTTTCTTAAAATAGTTAGACAGAAACTTACTTACCATACAACTCAGAAATTTTATGTCTAGTAAACTACCCAATAAAAATTACATATTGTACATCTATACTAAAATTATATGCAAATATTTTTTTAAATAAGGAGAAAATCTCACAGAAAAACAAATGTTGACTTTTTAAAAAATAATGGAACATATTTAGCAATAAAAAGAAGAAAACCACTGGCACATGCTACAACATAGACTAACCTAAAAAACTAGTAAATCAAAGAAACCAGACACCAAAATTGTATACTGAATGATTCAATTTATATGAAATGCTTAGAAAAGGCAAACTTACAGTGACAAAAAGTAAATCAGTAGTTATTTGTTGCATGAAGGATGTTGGAAGCAGAGATTGCTAGCAGCCTCAAAGGAATTTTTTGTAAAGATGGAAATTTCTAAAACAAGATTGTGCTGATGGTTGCACAACTCCATAAATGCATTACAATCATTTATTTGTACACTAACAGTAGATATTTATGATATGTAAGTTAAATCCAAGAAAACTGTGAAATAATAATAATAATAATAATAATAATAATAATAAAGAGCCATCCATCTGTGGTACTGTTGCCAACTAGGATCCACTGAGATCTGTTATAATTTGTCTGTTTCTAAAAACTCATTAAGCTGGTGACTAATGTAGAACAGAAAATGAGCCACTATTTCCTAAGAAGACAATGCTATCTTTTCAAACTTAAGAACATTTTTAGTATTCTTCACTATTATAATTGCTAATTAGTCTTTCTAGCCTTGCAGATGTAGCCAGTCCATTATGGAACTGTACATAGCAAATGCCTTTTTTTTTTTTTTTTTTTAAGTAAAAAGATTTCTTTGGCTTGTTTCAAACAGCTGTGTTTCTGGAGCCACAAGATGGAGTTTCAAATAAGAAAAAAAGGAGACTAATTTTTTGGGAATCACATTGTTCTTTTTCTTTCTGTTCATTTCTCTTTAAGAGAAGAGGAAATAACATTTGGTGAGCATACAGTAAGTACAAGACTTTATGATAGGTTCACTAACAATTACGAGATATATGGAGTTCATTTTATTTACAGATGAACAAACTTATTCTCAAAATTTACATATGTGAGAGCTGAATTTCGACACAGGTATTTATAATTTCAAAATTTATTCCCTATTTTCTCCACTCTGTTGCCTTGAGTTTGCTGAGTACTTTCAAAAACCATTGTACAGTTGCTGATAAACACCTATATCTTTGAAGTTTACAGGTTAAAAGTTAAAGAATATATTTTCTAAAAATTATGAACCATTTAATAGAAGATTATATGCCTGTCTTTCTCTCTGTGTACATTACAAAATTATAAATCATGGTGCACCTGTATAGCTAGCTGTGTGTGTATAAACATACGTATATAGGTATGGGTATGAACAATAAGTTCCTTAACTGTTGTCTCAGTAATAATTACTTACATTTCAGGTCCTCCTACTAAATTATGAGGACATTAAAAATCTGGGTCTTTATTGTGTTCATTCTATTAATCTAGCACCCAACAAAATGTAAATCATACCATGGATGATAAGTGAATGAGCATCAGTGAGTAAACATTTAAAAATGCATCTACTATGAGTTATAGATTTTTTAAAAATCTAAAATTAAAAAATGCGGTATACATTTTTTTAATAAGGAGAAAAAAAGTACAGTTATAGATTTTTTAAATCCTGGGTTCAAGTGATTCTTATGCTTCAGCCTTCCAAGTATCTGGGATTATAGGCACACATCACCACACCCAGCAAATTTTTTTTGTGTTTTTAGTAGAGACAGGGTTTCACCAAGTTGGTCAGGATGGTCTCAATTTCCTGACCTCGTGATCTGCCCAGCTTGGCCTCTCAAATTGCTGGGATTACAGGCGTGAGCCACCACACCTGGCTCGCAGATATCTTTGTAGCAGTGGCTTTCAAGCTTTTGGTTTGGGGAAACATACACTCTTTAATATTACTGGTATTTCAAGGAGTTTTTCTCCATATATGTTACAGCTATGTATATTTCCTGTATTATAAGTTAAAGTTGAGAATTAAAAATATTTATTAATGCATTTAAAATAACAAACTCATTCCATGTTAAAATAAATAATATTAAAAAATAACTATTTTATAAGCAAAATTCATGAGGAGAATGCTGTTTTCAATTTTTATAAATCAGCTTAATTTGGACTTAATAGAAGGCAGGTGAATTTTCACAGCTACTTCTGTATCAAATCTCTTGTGAAGTCACACATTTAATAACCTCTGAAAAACTCTCTATTGTGTATTCATAAGAGGATGAGAATGAAAAAAGCAAATTCTGCCTTTGCATTACTATTAAAATAGTCTTGGCTTTGTGGACTCCCTGAAAGAATTTTTGAGATCATGAGGGTCCCAACGACATTATTTTGAGAACCACACAGGAGAATGGTAAAAACAAAACAAAACAAAACATTATTTCTGTCTCCTATTTTGAAATTATTTTTGTTTCTCTAAATAAAAATATTTTTTAATTTATGAGGTAGACATTTTATATAACTTTTATAAACTATTTATAAAGCTAGAACTGTCCATTAAAATATTACAAAAGGTTCGTAGCAGTTTTACTATCAATCGGTTTATGTAACCAAAATTAAAATTCACTAATGGCCATTTTCCATTAGTATATTCCAAAGAATAGGTATATTACATTTTATTCTTCACTACTTCCTTGCTTAAATCTTTGTCTTATCTCACAAAGACAGCTAAGTTATTAGCTTTGCTAGATTTTTCACTATTGATGAAGATTTTGGATACTGCTGTTTTACTGTGAACATGAAAAACAAACAGTAATTATACAGTTTTATTATGGAAAATTTATATATATGAAAATGTAATACAATACTACAATAAAATCCAATACGGTTAATCTCTGAGCTCTAAAATTGACAAATTATGTTCAATTTTATTTCATCTACATCTTCACCATTCTCTACACTTAGCTAATTTTGAAGCAAATTTCAGACATGATATCATTTAATCTGTAAATATTTTAGTGTGCATTTCCAAAAGATACACTCAATGGTGACTATAGTTAATAATATATTTTAGAACAATGCTAAGAAAGTTGTTGTAATAACACTCATTAATTAACATAAGCATTATCTCATTAGTTATCACTGTTTCATGAAACATATATACTTGTATATATATTTCAAAACATCATGATGTATATGATACATACCATTTTATCTGTCAATTAAAAAATATATATATACTCAAATCATTTACATATAGATGAAAGTATAGTTAACAATAAATCCTTAATATTACCAAATATTCAGTCAATCAAACTAGGCTTTTGGTTGAGTAGAAAATGACATAGGAACTAGCCAGGGGTGTAAATGTTCTCTGTCATTGTTTCCCTGGCATTGGCTTAAAATTTTTAGATACTATCAAAGATTGTAACTTCTGGTCCTAGCCTCATATGTAGACGTATTTACAACAACTTAAAGTAAGTAGAATACACAAGGCAGATTGTTTTAAAAGACCTAATTTAGTATGGGATTATTTTTCCTAAGGACACATGGAAAATATATTCAGTAGTGATCAATACAGGATAACAATAACAAGGAAACCATTTTTAGTATTATTTTAGGTAGATATCAAAAGAAAAAGTGGCATTCAGAGAAAAGAGGTAGTACATTGCTAGAAAATTTATTGTCCAAAACAATAGCCTTCTTTTTGTGAAATCTATATACAGAAGAAATTAAATTTACTTTGGAGACTAGAATATTTACTAAAGAGATAATGTTTATTATTGTAATTCTTACGTTTTAAAACTGGTTTCTAGTTAAAGTAAAAGAATAAGTAAAGAGTTAGAAAGATAAATAATAAGGTTGAAGGGATAATTCTTAATACAGCATAAAATAATACAGCTAGAAAATAGGCACATTGGCATAGGTTCTGATAATTTAGAAAAAAATGATTTGAAGATTTCCATTGTACATCATGAAAAAATAATTTTGGCACTGTTAGAGAATACAGTGTTGTTTTGCTTTATGAGCTAGAGGAAATTGAAATCGTTTTTAGTAAGTAATTACTTCTACAAAAGAGCCCTTGAATTTTAAGATTCACCCTAGAATTTTCTTTAGTACTTAAAATACAGTTTGAACAGCAATAGAACTATGAAAGGTTGAATTATCTGTCTCTGGCAGAAGAAAAATGACCTACTCTTAAAAGGAAAACAACATTAGACTCCCAATAAATTCATTTTCTATGAAAATAAACAAGAAAATTGCTCAAAACAAAACCTGTTCCATGTCCACATGATCCATTGTCTAAAATCTGCAAGGAACAATAGCAATTACACTAAAGAAATACCCTGTTTGTGAATCAGTGCTTTAAAAACAAAAACAGCAAATACACCATGTTAGATGTACTGCCTATACATATATAATATGTAAATTTGTGTGTATATACATATATATGAATATTTTCTACTGATGTATATTGTCCATGAAATTCAAAGAACATACTTGAGCAAAAATATAGGTAATATTCATTTTTTGAAATTTCTTAACTTGGAAAAATTTATATTTCATCTCACTGATTTAAATATGGACTATTTAATTGTAATATAAAAATTTCATTTATCTTTCAAAGAGCTTCCAGGTTATGAAAGGCAAAGGAAGACTGAACACCTATCAGACTGGAAGAGATGCAGGAGTCAAACAATTAATGTGAGATCCTGAACCAGAAAAAAAAAAAGGTGGGTTAGTGAAGAAACACAAAATTTGTATAAGGCTTATAATATGTTTTTATAGTATCATATCAATGTTAGTTTTCTGGGTTTTATCATGTTTTTGGGATTAGAAGTTAACATTAATAATGGTGGGCAAAGAGTGGGCAAAATAAATGTATTATTTTCTGAAAATCCAGAAAATAATTTAATTATTTCAAATTAAAAAGTCCACCATTACCTTTGGCTTATAAAGGAACACAAACAAACGAAACACCAGCATAAATTGACAGTGTTCAAGTTGAGTAGAAATAGGGGAATTTATTCCTTGGAAGAATTCAAGACAGATTTTTAATTTCCTGTGTAAGAATGTCTTATATTCCTACAACCAGTTACCATATTACTTCATATAGCAGTAACCGTGTAGCATTGTAATACCATGTGCATTAAAACATACAGTAAATGAAAAGAATGATGGAAATATGTACCTTTTAGTACCTCCTCATATTAATGATCATGTCATCAATGTCTTTTATGTTCAAACATATATCCTGCTTATTTTTTACATTTCTCAACACACAATTTTTGACATAAAAAGTGATGTTTTCCAAAATTTTATGAGTCATAAAAACTGAAATCCAAATGTTAGTACATATGTCAATCTGACAGAATAAAAAAGATTTGTGATTTGCTTTACCTGAAACTGTGTGATCCTTTGAGTCTCTTGTTATTTTTATCCTTGCATGAGGAAAGATGTAGTGCATAGTTTTCCCGTTCATCTGTATAATCTAAGACATACATGTGATAAGATAAAAAACCAACATTAAAGACACTTAAAGTGCAATATATATAATCAGAATCATTCATTTCAAAGCACATTGATTAAATCAATGGAAACAGTAGGAGATTCTCACATGATGGCAATTTAAGCATCTTATGCTAACACTATATAATGATATTATTGGTTCTGACTTCTTATGGTTGTTGCATTTATAACCAATTGCTCTTGCAAAATGATTTTTTGTATTGGAAAATTAAAAAGTGCATGCAATAGGTTCTGAAGAACGTTTGTTACTACAGTAGTATGCAGTCAATATTGATGTCCTTGGATAGAGAATGTATATGGAAAATTGCCAGCTGCTGATTTTGCTTTAGACAGCCTAGAAATGGAAAAAACATTTTTAATTTTCAGCCATTAAGTGGTGCCCAGGGAGAAAAAACAGAGAAGATCCCCCTACTTTGACATCTCTGCCACCATAATCAGGACTGCTTTATGATTATGTTGCTTGATTTATCGTGGCATTGTACTTCTGCTGAGCACATGCACTAGAAGTTTCACTATATACTGGATGCAGAAAGTAATTCTATAAAAACAAAGTCTTTGCTCATTTTAATACTTTTTAAAATTCAAAGCTTGCATTGTTGATGGTGTTATGTCATATAGACATTCCGTAGGGTAGAAGAAGTAACACTTAAAGCTACTGTTGCAGATCTGTGATTTCAGTTCTCATTACTGAGACTTGAATATGAGAATATTATAGACTACATTATCTGTGTTTCCACCTGGTGAAATGAAGTTTCTGAAACAAAAGTAAATTAGCAAATACAAACTTGTGCTTTATGTTTTATGTAACTTTGCTTTCAAAAGAGATTTATAAAATAATGAAAGACGGAAATAGTAAAACGTTTACTCTTACCTACATTAATAGAATTGTATTTGTATGGAATTTTGTATGCATTGCCATAGGAAAACTTTTCGCTTAAATTACAACCATAATAAAGTTTAATATAGGTAAAGATTTCATATTACCTATTTTAGAATATGTTTAATAAGTGCATCCCCAAAAGATGAAACAGAATTTAGAAGTGAAGAGGCTACCTTTCGTGAAGAAAGATTCCTTAGAAAACTCTTGCGACCTTAATGTGTCCTAGTATTTCCAGCTGTAAAATTGTTAGAATTCTGGATACTAAAAATAAAATAGATATTAAAAATCTAAAGCTAAAATTTTAGCCTTTAGCTTTTATTCTCTTTAGGAAAGAATAAGCTTAAGCAGGCCTTAGATGAACATAAAATACTCCCTAAACAACAGCAGGATCCTGTTAAGTCCAGGAATATCATGTGACTCCTGCAGAGAAAAATAAAAATACTGTGTACTAAATTGTAAAAATATTAGAGTAATTATAGTAAGTCAATTCAGATAATTCATACTAATGTTAAGTTTGTAAACCATTGAAAACCTTATTCGCATTTGTAAATAAGTGCTTACATTTTTCTTTTTTCCCTCTCTTGCCTGCTGTTCACTCTTCTCCCTCCTGTCTCTATCTCTGTCTGCCTCTTACTCTTTCATTTCTGTTACTTTGCCCTCCCCTCATCTTTTCTCCTACTTTCCTTATTTTCCTCTTTCCTTTTCCTAATCTGCATTTAAAAATCTTTACTTTTTACTAAAAATAAAATCATGTGCATTGAAAATTTTGCAGCTATTAGGTGTAACTGAATTTTGCTTTGGTACTGCAGATAATTCAGTAAAATGGTGGATGTTACTTCATTTTATTTCACTCTTTCCTAATCTCAGGTATTAATAGTAATCCCAAAAAGTTATTTATACCACTCATCAAAAATAAACTAAGAAAACACAATTTTGCCTTAGTATTCTTTCCGGTTTCCAGACTGGAGAGACATTGATATAATCTCATACTGCAGCTATCATACAGTTTAGAAGAGTCATCATCAGGCTTCCTAATTTTTTTGTTAGTTTTATCAGATAGCCACTATTATCTTTAAATTTATAGTAGAAGGAATGTCAAACATCTTAATTTTCTTGAATATTGCTTTCAGAGCATCTCATACAATCCCCTATAGTTTCAGAGACTGTCTACACTGTCTGCAAGGAGGATCATAAATCCATTTAATAAACCAGGAACATGAAACTGTCATAATTATGATCAATATGAGCAAAAATCTCTTCCATGCATGAATTAGATGTATGACCTAGATTAATCTCAGCTTTTTAATAACTATAGAGAGTGAATGTTGAGAGAGTCCTGCAGCAGATGGGGATATGGGTAGGTGTTGCTACTGCCAAATCAGAGTAGGCACAAAGCCAAGGGGCAGAACTGCTGTCAAGTGGTGCTCCATTCCTCTCCCAAAGGGGCTGGCCTCTGTTGTCCTTGTCTTTTGGTGATTCCTGAATGACAGAATTATTGCTTATAGGCTTCCCAGAAAGAGGGTTGTTCTTCCCTAACCTCAAATATTTCAAAAGGAGTTATTTTCACAAATTAAGCCTGCATATAAAAACAGTATATTAAACAAAAAGGAATGAATTGAGCTCTGTATTTCATTCGCAGAAGACAGATACCCTTCATGCCCTTTTTGTTAACGTATTGTGTATTCATACAGACATTCACCCATATGTCTGTATGAATACACAATATGTTATTCATCTCCACATTCGAGATGCAGGAGACAGAGTGCTCTGCTGGATTCCTAGCACTGTATACATATATAACATGGTGGTTGGACCAGAGAGCTGCTGCTCTCAATAAGCACACCACACAAGACAGAATACATGGGTACTACTGGAGCACAAAAGAAGAACACTTACCCCAGATTTCTGGGGAGGTGGGGCTGGTAGTGTCAGGGGAGTCTTCTTGCCTGATGGGGCATGTATGTGGAAACCTGGGTGATAATTATGGTTTGCCAAGGGATGAGTGGAGGAAAAGTGTCCAAGGAGAGGAAACAAAACATGCAAATTCCCAGAATCAAGAGAAAGAGTGGCTCTTTTATGGGAGCTTAATGCACCTCAATGCAGCAGTTGTGTAGAAATTGCAGATGATGTGAACATAGGTGCAGAAAGTGAAGGGATTTTGTAATAGTCAAGAAGTGCTGGCCTTTACAACTACCCTGTGAAAGGTATTAGTCTTATTTATAGATTAAGTGACTAAAAAATTTTTTAAAATAAGAGATTAGGTTATCTGTTCAATTCAGAAAGCAGAGCCAAATTTCTACTGAAGAATGCATATATATATATATATGCTTAACCTCTTGTATACATATATAAGTATATATGTATATTTGAAATAAAACAAATATGAATTTTCAGATTTGGTTTATTTTTATAATTACTATAATTGTGTGTCTAATAAAAACTTTTCAGAAATATTCTATCCCTCTAATGTATGTTTATGTAAATTATTTTTAAAAGCAGATAGTGTTTGCATTAGTCATATTGGTTTTATTACTTTTGCCTCCAAAGCCTTTTATGAATATGAGTTCTTGTTATGCATATGTTTTCAAATAAAAGCATCTGAGTTTATTGGTACCAAGAGCTCAATATTAGCTTTTATGATTAGAGATGCAAAGAAGTTGATAATACGAGAATGCCATTTCGTTGTTCTCCATACCAAAATATAGATATGATGAGTTAAAGAGGAACACAGTATTTGAAGATAAATATTAATGCAAAATGCACAAATTTTGAACTTTATATAATTTAACTTTTGAACTTCATGTAATTAAAATGTGTTTTATCTTAGAGTCTATTTAGAAAAAAATGACAAAGAAAAACAAATCATTGTCACAAAAGCCAGCACATTTGTTATTTATCTGGGCAAGGGAGTGGTTATGATCTAGAAGGGACATACAGGGTTTTTGGGGGCAGGCAATATTCGTTTTCTTGGCCTGTATGGCAGTTTTATGGTTGTTAACTTTTAACTAGCTTATAACTTTGCATAGTTGCAGGTTAAATAGTATATATACAGTTTTTTGTTTGGATGTTAGATGTAAAAATGTAAAAAAATATACAAATGTAAAAAATTACTTTTAGCAAGTATATATACATTATTATATTCACCTAACATGAACCCTTATGTTTCTACTTAAGCAGACATAGCAAGAAATTTATTAAATGATTCTCAAATATACTTTTCTCTGCTTAATTTTGATATTACATTGGTCTATAATTATATACTATTTAAACCATTATTACTATGTACTCAGTAGACCAAAACCACATATCTGTATATCTTAGTAACATAAAATTAGAAACAAGAATGTCCTTTAAGATATGAATATTTCATTTACATAGTTTTGGGCTGGACACATTACTTTAAATGTATCCTCAAAGAATATTAGTTTGATAAATTAGGTGGAAAAGACTATTCTGAGTACCCATGAAAATAGCAGTGTCGAATAACAAATATTCCTGTTTGTTAATTACTAAACAAGCTGTCCTGTTTATATAGCTCATCTTACTATGATTTTGTTAAAGTATCTGTGTTTTCTTTGACTTGATCTAGGATTATGGGAAACACTAAACTTCAGAGAAACAAATGAGATGGGTAAGATATAACAAATATGCCATTTTAGAGAGATTTATATAATAAACACATGTAAGAAGGTTATTTTTAACTGTCAAATTTATTATTTTAGCAATTGTCGATAAAAGGAGATAAATTTAAGATTTTAAATGTGCAGAATAATTTGACTAATTTTCTTACTTTCTAGCCAGATCTACTTGATGACAGTTTAAACACAACTACAAATACAATAACAAGACAAGCTAATGAAAGCATAATTCAATACAGGCTGATGTATTTATATGAAGTAAAAAAAGGAACTATGTTGACATTTTTATGGAGTTAAATATAAACCTAAACCAAAAGTGTATTAAAGATATCAAAACTAAAGATAGAAATTTATAGTAGGGAGGAATTTCAAGAATTCTAGAAAATATGATAGCTTATGGAAAAACAGAACAAAATTATGAGAAAAAATCTGTTTAATAGGTAGAAACTTATCTATGAAAATTTAAATTGCTTAGAAAGAAATCAAAATTAAGAGTATAGACAATGTATTTTAGACAGTACTTATAAATGTCAAAGAGTTGTTTTCTTTTATATCTCAATATGACAAACACTGAATTAAATTATAGTGAGTTTATATGGATCTTCTCAGTTGTTCAAAATATGGTTGTTTTCTACATCAATAAATCATGAAACAGACAGGATGACTTAGGAGCTAATGTAAATGAAGTAAGTCAATTATTTCTTTTGGATATTTTAATAATCATAATGAGTACACAATCTGCAAATATATGAGCTGCTAAGGCAATTGATTTAAGGCCACTTGACTTACGTGAAAACTCTCCTTCAATTCACTAGACTCTTAATCTCCTAGGTGTATTTCAAAATTCAATTCAAACATCACCTCATTTGCTCAAAAATGAGTAAGATCATGAATTTTGGTATCATACTTAATTAACTGTGAAATTTACCTCTAAGTTTCAATTTCTTCATCCATAAGAATACATTGATTAGTAATATCCACTTTTTGTGAGTTGTTCTATATATAAAATTCAAAAATACATAACAAAACAACAATATTCCCATATAATAGATCCACTAAGATATCAGCTACCTTTCTCCCCCAAATTAAGCCTTCTTGCTACCCAGCTCACTTGGTTTGGCCATCCTCTCACTTGCTCTTAGCATCTGAACATGTTATTGGAAAGCATTGAAAATTACCCAAATCTATTTCACCTAAAATCCTGTAAGCTCTCAGAGCTCCATGTATTCTTTTTGTTGTATAGCTGTGCTGGATATGTTATACAAACTTAGTAATGATCTGATGGAGGAATGAATCACTTAAATTGGTAGAAGCATCACAGCTATGCTCCAATTTCAATCAGTCATAGCCTAAGAAGTGAGCTGTGTTACTCCTTTACGTTACTGGGAAAAAACATCTGTGAAATTAATAGACAAATATCTCATTCCTTTTAGGACAATTAAGACCATTTTAGGGTAGAATTGAGTCCTTTTATTTTCATAAATCTAAACGAAATTGCTAAATATAGCACTTACTTGCTCTTGATGTTGACTGAGTGGTCTAGAGTGGACCAATCTTTCTGGCAGTTTTCGGTCCAGACCATGTCCATTTTCCAAACGAGACTCCCTGGGTTTATCAAACCAATCTGTTTCCTCACGACGCAGATGATAGGCTTTGGACACCAAGGAAACATCATACATTGCAATGGCAAGTAATATAGATGACTGAGGGCAGCAGATGTTCTGTAGTACCAGCATGCACTAGGCTTGTTAACCATACATGCATTTCAAACACATCTCTCACTGGGACTAGAAAAATTATTTTTGTTACCATGTTAAAAATAAAATTATGTCAAAAATTTTAAACCATAGAATAATCTAGAAAAAAAATGATGCACACAGATGTTCACAATCTCAGAGCAAAACAAAACAAACCAAATCAAACAAAATCAAATTTTCAATAAGGAGGAAAAGGATATTTAGATAGTGATAAAATAAGTGAACAAGTCCTCAAAAGGGTCATTCTATTTAACTTCACCCCATCGGTTTCCATATCCACACATTCCCATCCTCCTCCCACAAACCACTACTAATTGTTTTTTAAAAAATATTCCTTGTATATGGAAGTTTCTGTCACTTTCCCACCATTACATAAACCCAGTGACAATAGGTTGCTGCTGGCTTTCACATTAGTTTTTGAAAATATGACACTTCTATGACATTCACAATGAACAAAAATATTTATTTCTAAGAGAATTCTGGTGTTATTGCTAGGAACATATGTGCCATGATTACGTAGTAGCCTAATATTAAAAATATCTCTATTATAATTTTTAAATAAAAATAAAATCATTTCTTTTTGAAGAGAGGCACTGATTTAGAAAATGGATTGAAGAGTTGATTGCCTGCTTTTCATACTTACATTGTGACAAAACTTGACAGCTTACTTTTTTGAAAATGTAACTATATTTAAGGTACACAATTATTATTTTAAATTAAATTTCATTCATTATATTTCTCAGGTCTTTTAAAGATATTCTATAATGACTGAACATCTTATTTTCCCTAATATATAGAATTTGCCTTTTATACATTGTTTTATTCTTTGTAAAAGGATCTGTAATTAACGGTCTCTGGAAATACTTTGTTGCTTCCTCTACAGTAGAAGAAACAACCCTTCTCAAGTGCTCTTTCTTTAAAGATTTGCTGATGATGTCAACCTCTGCTTTCTTGAAACTCCAGCTTCTAGAATGCCATACGATATAGTTTTCTTTTTCTATCTACACTCCTATTTTCTCTTCCAAAACCTCCCAACCTTTTCTCTAGGTCATTTCCATCATATTGTTGCTGCTGGGGATAGCAAACCCACAGCATATGTACCACTACTCACCTCTATACCTCCTGTGATCTTGGTCAACACTGATACTTAATCACAGCATTTTCCTCCCAGAATAAAAAACGAATGATGATGTGTCATGGGTTAATCAGTCTTAGATTTGAGAAAATACATTAATACATATCTGTTTTGTGACTGCATATGTACTTGACTGATCTCACCTATTCTAAGCTGCTTAAAGGCAAGGCTCATATCGTCTTTGTTTTTTTTCCCTCAATACTAAAATCAATGCCCTATACAGGGTATAACATCTAATAAATATTTGTGGAATGAATGAAACATAGAACAATTAGTCATCAACTATAAAAAGTAGTTAAATATCCTAATTATGATAAACACATTTTTTTTTTTCCTTTTTGAGTTTTACATTCAAAGTCAGGAAATAAACACATTCAAAAATAAAGATTAATTTGTCCCTTGAACCTCATTAATGCAGATTTTTTTTACAATCTACTCAATAATTATGGGTTTCCATAGTCTTAATATGAAACCAAGTTACTGAACTTACCAAGAAATTTAGTGTAATAGACATTTGACAATACAAAACGAATTCATTATTTAATCATTAGTCTCTTAAAATTTATTAGTTTATTCCCAATGACACTGACACTACTTTTGTCTTATTTCTTATAGGATTTTATATTTCTCATGAAAATAGAACAATAATCTATACTGATTTTAATAAATTAATAACCTTTATAATATAGTACATTATTTCATTTGAATATGTATCTTTCTTAATTGCATTTGAAATATATTCTTTAAAATGTGTGTTTTGTTTGGCTGTATCTATGGAAATAAAGAAGTTCAACCTCACCTAAATTCTGTCAATTTGTCACCAATAATTCTGATTATGTATTTTGATTTTCTGTTATTTTTTATAATAACCCTATGTGTAATTGAATAAGGATGGCTATCATCCTTTGCACGGGAATTTATAATCAACCAAGAGCAAGCAGATTAAATGAATCTGCTTTTGTGTTGAATTTTATTTTCATTATTTAGAACCAGGTGTACATAAATATTGTTTATAACTGTCTTATGTTTCATGGTAAAATCTCAGTGAAAAAGTAAATTTTATAAAAAAAAAAATTCTGAATTACTTCAAATCATTTGAAGGATATTAACAATATCTTTTTTTTAAACAATATCTTTTTTATGACAATATTTTCTTGAATTCCTAAATGTAAAATACAAATAAGTTATTTCTGGATCTAGTATTGTCCACATGCTTTAGTTATATGAATAGTTTAATTCATATAACTAAATAGTTTAATTCTTCTCAGTATCAAATATTGGTCAAATATATGTTTTTAAAAAGACTGTATATATAGATACTGTTTTTGGAGGACATCGGATTAAGTACATTTGAAAGCATGTTTTCAACAAAAAATCTGTGGTAGTAAAAGTAACTATAACTTGACTGTTTCTACCTTGCTTCAAGCTAGAAATATTAATAAATATTAAGTAACATAAACTATGTATAGATTTTTCCTCAAGTAAGATATTTCAAAATCAGTGAATCTTGTAGATTATCTAAAGACTGTCTTATACCCTATATCATGGAGATTTAATAGAATTTAAAAAGGCACAAAAAGCAATTAAATTTGCTTTGTTCACATGATACTAAATAACTTGCAGAATGTTATACTGTTTAAAATTATCTTAGTACACTCAAATATAAAGATAACATATATTTGCTAAACATCATTTAAAAATTCCTAATACTTCATAAGTTAATAAATGTCAGGAATTATTAAAAATAGTTTCTACTATTTTTAAAAAATTTTCAAGATTTCAAAAGAAAAGCAGACTATTACTCATTAGAAGAAAAATAGTGTGTTTATGTGATACATAAACAAAGAAAATATATAACATTTTACTACACACATCTTTTAGAAGTAATCACTACAATTCACACACACCATGACATATATCATTCATATATGATTGTTATAGTTATCCTGTCCAAATTTATATCAACATAATCTTTATGAATAATAAACTTGTCTGCTTAATTTTTAAATATATTTTAATTTCACTTAAATTTTAATTGTTTTACTTCTTTAGTATCATCTTTACACACTTCATAATTTTGTATGCTGCATGTTTCATCCTCTATTTTATCAAAACAATATTTTTCATATAGTCTTTGATTATTATGACTTATACATCATTCAAACATATTAATGAGAAATCGAATATTTTGTTATTTTTACATGGCTGTACACATAAGTAAATGCCACATATTGGGATATATAGAAACATCTAAATATCTGGCAGTATGTTGACAAAATATCTATGATGATGAATCAATTTGTCAAACTCTCTTTAGATACATGCTCATCATTTATACACAGTCTTTAGGCATTTAGTTATGCCACAGACCCTCTAGAGTTTTTGTTTTATCTTGTTATGTTATAGACATGACTATTGAAGAACCTCTTTACTCTTCTGCAATTGTCATTTTCTATTGATAAAATGTTTATAAAATGTGGGTTGTAAAAAGTAAGAAAAATATTAAAGACTGTTTCTGCATAATATCATAATTCTTTCTAACTATGTACATTTGTTCAAATAATCATCTAAATAAAAAACACACAAATTGAGTATTTTATTCTATTAACTAATTGTCAATAAAAATGGTCAATCCAAAAGCCTTAGAGACAAAAAAAACAAATCAGAAATGACTAGCCTATTAGAATGTTACAAATAAAAGCAGTTTGTCCTCCTTAAGACATAGTGATTATTTTAGTTCTATAAACAACCTATTAAAATCTAGATTTGAATTTCTAAAATCATATTTATCCAGATAAAGATGTAAGAAAAAACTCCTTTTCACAAAAATATATATTTTCCTGTGAGTCCTCAAGAAAGATTTTAGGTTTGAAAGGGGAGATGTTCATATTAGCTTAATTCTTTGGAGTCTCTAAAGGCAGGAAATAATAATGCTTTTATTTGATCAGAAATATTTTATTTCCAGAACTCCAATCATATCTACATTCAAATGTAAACCAAGGAGGTGAAAAACAACAAAAAAAAGAAACAAGAGTCAAGAGTCGTGAATCCTCTTGGTATGGGCAAGGCTCCACACCTTTGTATCATTTCTCCCTCATATTCAATATTAGACTTGGACTAGATACTTTTCAAAAATGTTTATGGTTTTATATGATTAAACACAAAACTACTTTAAATAAGTTTTCATTAAGTATTTACTTGTATTCAAGCACTTGTTCAACATGGAAAACTAGCAAGTCAATTTAGGGCAAAAACATGCGATGATACAAAAAACAAACCCGACAAACCAAAGGAAAAGGCTAAATGGGCAAACCAGGAAGGCTTGAACTCCAAATAACTCAAATCACAAAAGAAGTTTACAAAGTTTCAATTTTAAAGAATACTTCATACATACTAATACAATTATTTATTTCCATGTCTTATTTAGTACTAAACTTTCTAGCCAGTAATGCAAAATTACAAATTTGTAAATAATAGTATTCATAATGAGAAATATAAAACAGAAATCTCTTATCTAAGGAAAATAACAAAATTCTACATTATACTAACATCAAGAACTTATCCAAAAGTTCTCAAAAATAGAACATCTTCTGAACTAATGAACACTGATCCCATAAAGATGCCATACATGATTCTCTATTACAAATTCTATCAGAATAGTATTTCATGGCTCTAAACTTTAATAATTTCAGAAAGAGAAAGAAACTGACCAATAGCTTTTAAAATATATTTTTTAAAAAATGAAAGAAACATACAATGAAGAACTTTTCAACTATGGGTTTACAGGATGACCATATTTTATTGACAGAATCATTTGATAATGGTTTTAGAAAAGCAGACACCAAACAAATCAAGCAAACAATCAAGAAACAGAACCATAAAGGAATAAATTAAAACTAAATAAAGAAAAGCATGCTACAAAATCTATACACAAGATAAAATTTCCATTTACAAGAAATAAAATTGAAGTAAACATGCAAAAGACACACCAAGAAAAGTAGGATACATCTCTGGAGAAGGGAAATTAAACATGCAGAAAAATAAGAGTTTGAGTTTTGAGAGCAACGGGGTAGTTTGAGGCCCAATTTACCTTCACTGTCTGACATGGCATGTTGGAAGTCATCCATGATGAATGCTATGTCACGGTCATAGCCTCGAGTCCGTGATTCTTCCCTCATGTGTTGCTGAACTTCAGGCAATGAGTGGCTCGATCCAAACTGATCCCTAGTGTCTGCAGATATTGGTGGCAGGGGTCCAGCTGCAGCCCTGGCCATTCCCATTGGCTGGCCAACAGGACTGAGTGGGCTTTCTTCTTCAGAATTCTGGGCCACAATTGGTATTCTTCCTCTACTTTGACTGATTGGCAAACTGGTCGGCTTAGTTCTGGCAGAGGATGATGCATGACTAAAGGAAACATCTAGAGCTTCAGCCTCTTGAGCTTTCAGCCTTAGGGAAGAGCTAGAAGCATCTCTTTTCATTGATAAATCTAGCCCATAGACAGAAGAAGGTCTGGAGGAAGGTCTGGACCTGCTGCCACTACTGTATGGCTTATCCGCTTCATCCTGCAGAGCTGACCGTATGGTATTTCCTAATGTGCCCAGTCCTGTGCCAAGCGAGGATCCCATAAATTTTTGTTGGTCTGTAATATTTTTTCTGAGGCCAAAAGTGATGTCATCTTGAAGAAGCCTTGCCCTGGAGGAAATGCCACCAATGGATGAAGTGCTAGAAGTCATATAGCTTGAATAATCAGGTTCGAGGTCTCTACTTTCTTGAATAGGTGAAAATTTTGACATTTTAGGGTCAATTAGTGATTTCTTATGCTTTGACTGCTTTTGATAAAGTATGGCTGCTGGCAGTTGTTTTGCTGCTTGTTTTTCAAGTGTGAGTCTACTGATGCTATACTTCTCAGATTTCGGAAAATGTCTATAGCCAGTATCAGCATGGTAATAATGAGAAAGACCAGCAAGGTGATCTAAGCTCTCTGTTCCTCTACGAAATTCCTGTTTAATCTGATGTTTCAGAAGCTTTAACTCATAAGGATCCTCCATTGGGTCTTCCTCTGCCTTCACATAAGTATGCAATCTAGAGGAAGTCTGTAAAGGTGCGAGGAAATCTGTCACTTCTTGAGACCGGCGTGTTTCAGTAGTTCGAAGGAGACGGTCTGTTTTTGACAGATCCTTCTCATGAAGGCTAAATGCGGTGCTTAATGCTGCTGTTCCTTTGGTGATCTCTCCAATGTCATCAATTAGGACATAATTTCGTGGAGTATGGTGATCAATATCTGCATAGAAAGAATCTGCAGATATGCTTGATATTGGACTGCTTGCCATGCTACTTCTTTCCTCCAAACCTATTCTCAAGTCTAAACTATTGTACTTACTACCAAGATGGGAAACAGCGTACGTATTATCAGTAGAAACAGGTGCTATCATAAGGGGTTGGTTGCGAATTACTTCATAGTTCGAGGTTATCTTGGGCTCCAAATATAATGTAGTTTGCCGTGGCTTCTGTTGTATCACCATCATCTGTGAAGGTAACTGATAAGAAGGCTGTGGGGTTGGTGTAGGTTGAGCTTGAGGTGTGAAGGACATTGTTGCCACAGCTTGGAATGTTGGCTGAGTCTGATAAGGTGAAACCTGCTGATGGTACAAAGTTTGTTGCTGGAAATGAGACTGTTGGGTGTATGAGGTGGGTGCTTGGGTAGGAAGAGCAGGGGAAGAGTATTGGTACTGTGTGTAAGGACTTGTTGGAGGAACTAGTTGAGATTCTGTTTGGGTTTGTGGTGGTATAAACTGGCTGAATTCAGTTTGAGGAGCAGTTCTTGGTCGCTCAATGCCATGCTGACTTTCTATTCGGGTTGGTCTTGTGCTGCTCACTTCACTGTCAGACATGTAATCACGATCCTCAGCTACCCCTTGGAGGTAGGCTCGTTCTCTCTTTTCTCTCTCCTTTAATAATGCCTCTTTCCTTCTGTTAATTCCCATTTCCAGGTATCGTAGCTTGGCATCAATCTCCTTTTCTTCTTCATCAAGCTCTGCTTGTTTCTTTCTGAGCTTTGCAGATTCCCTTTCCACAAGATCAAGCTCTCGGTCTATGTCCTGGAGAATCTTGGCTCTTGCCATTGTGTTGGTTCTGCAGATCCTTCTCCTGGAAACCGTGCCCACGGTGCTGAATGTAGATTGAGTTCCTGTGGAAATCTCCTCGGGAGGCGGATTTGGCAGAGTTCTTTTAACTTTTTTCTGGGATCCAGAGGGTGTCATGGTTTGAGAACCTTTAGCCTATAATTAAGTAAACAAAATATAGTACTTTATTATAAAGGAAAAAAAAAGAAACAAATCAACCTCCATGATTTACATTTAATAAAAATGTTTTCATGTATGATTTTGCTATTACAGCATGATAAAATATATACATAAAATTTCAAATATTGGTTATAAATATAATTAACTGAAAAATAAATTTTTAATGAATTGATTATAACTCCTATACCATTAGCAGCAATAAAATCTCATTTTTATCTAAATTAATATACATAAGATTATTTACTGAATCTATTCCTAGAGTGTTTTTGTTAACCATCAAAAATTTAAATTACACTTGCTGAAGTTCACTTACCATGTTAAATCTTATATTGCACCTATCTTCTCATTCCTACTTTTACCCCCTGGAGTGGCTGTTATTCCTGTTTTTAAAATTACATCCTCAATTATCTAATGTCTTTTTTTTTTCCTAAAAAAGGGATAATCTGGACTAATTTTCTATTTAATATTTCAAGATTTTCATGACTATTTGGATCTTATGTTTCTTTGACTTTATTATCTTTCAGTATATTTAGTTTCTTTTTAATGCTATAGCTACTTCCATTTGAAGCAAAAAGAACTGACCAATAAAAATCCATTGGAACCTTTTTAAAACTCGGATAAAAGTATAAAGTTGGTGAGTTTTCAGATATTTTCCATTTCATTTGGTTAATTTGTCATAAACTTGCTTTCTAAGAATTACAGGTTTTGAGAATCACACAATTTTAGAATATCCAAAGACAGACTATTTTGAGCACTTATTGTCAAAATAAACTGATATACTCAAAGTTACCTAAGTATCCAGTGGCACATTTACAACTAGATCTCAGGTCTTCTGCTTTCTAGTTGCATATTCTTTACGAGATACTTTCTTTTTATTGTAACACAAATACAGTAATTCTCCAAATTTCCCCAGTCACCAAATATTGAGGACAGAAAAGTAATAGAAAAAATAAGAGTCTATAAATGTTGGGCCTGAAAATTGTGCCTTATTAATTAGATAACATTTTTCTAAGAGTCTATACTTTCATTGCCTTTTTATTATTTTCAAATTCATTTCCTTGATAGTTTTTGTCTGTTTTCTATTATATTTCTGTTCCCTTCATGTAACCCCACTAGTTGTTTCCTTAACAGACATCATAATATGAAACAAAATCCTAAAGGTTTATTAAAGTTTGTCTCTAAAATTTAAAATATTTGGATGGAAATGAATAAATGCTATGAATCTTTGAAATAAGGTATAGTGACTTTGATGCAGTAGTTTGTTTTTCCTCATAGAGACATCCCAAGGTTAGAATAGAATAAAATATAGGATATGAGCTATATAGAATATGACCTGTATTTCATTCTAATTTATAAGATATGATCTATATAGAATATAGAATATATATTTTATTGTATGTTAATATTATATTTATTCTATATTACATATTAATGTTTTCTAAACATTAGAATAAAATATAGGTCATATGCTATATAGATCATATTCTATAAATTAGAATAAAATATAGGGCATATTCTGTATAGGTCATATCCTATATTTTATTTTAATGTTTGATCACTACCAGAAATTTTAAATATAACCACTGATAACATTTTCATAGTCCAAAGAACTTAATAATGGTGAAAAATTCAAGTCCCAAAGAAGCCCAGTTTAGAGGCTACATTTGAACTTGGAAGTCACTTCTTTTCAAAATGCACATTACAAATAGTTATATATTGTACATATATGTAAAGTAGGCTCATACTTCTTGTGTTTATGTGAGAAAAAAGTGAACAAATTCCGACCAATCACTATACTTGTCATATGCTCTTATGTGTTGATGGGTACAGTAAACCACCATGAAACATGTATACCTAAGTAACAAACCTGCATGTTCAAACCAGAACTTAAAGTACAATTTTAAAAAAGAAAAAAATTAGATCATCTCAGGGAAGTTCTACTGGGAATGAAAATGGAGGATTACTTGACTATTGCAGAGGCCATAACCCAAAAGCCTGCAGGGGTCAGAAGGTAATGGAGTGGATGTGTTGACCTGAGAATTTAAGTTCCATCTGTCAAGACTGGCTTCAGAATATTGCTGACATGAAGAAACAGCAACCCAGTGTGGTGAGATCTCTTTCACCCAAGAGAAGTAGAAAATCCATATTTTAAAATTTTGGTGTTTATTTTAAATGGCTTTAAAACATTGTTCAGCCCAAAGAAACCAAGGCTTTTAGTTGCATTGACAGTTTGAAATAAATCTCTCTTCTAAAGAAGATTGGATGCGCACTGAGAAACCATTAGAGAGTCAAACAGCATTAATGGCTAGTTGAGAGAGAGCCATACGTTTTAAACAATGAAGGAGGATGTGGGAAGAATACCAGAGCCCTAAAGAAAAACTTCAGTCCCTTATTAGAGTTTTCTGTCATGTTTTGGTTAAATCATAAATACAATCATTCATGAATTTTCCTCCACAGCATAAATATTCTTTTATATTGTCCCTAAAATACATAACTATTCAATTCACTTAGACAGATATTTATTAAGTATCTCCTCTCTTCAAAGCACTTTGCTAGACACACTTTTGCAAAGAGGATCCAAACTGTAGAACCATTAAATCCCCACAGATTTAAATTTAAGCATGTGTATGTGGAGGGTGTGTACTATGTTTTAGGACTGGTTAGTATCACGTAAGAGGGCAGACATAAGTATAATAGAGGATTTGAAGCAATGTCTTACCAACTTAGAATTCAAAAAGAACTGACTTTGACAATGACAATAAAAACTTCTCAACTAAGTATTTAATTCTAATTTAAAAACTTCTCAACTAGGTATTTAATTCTAATTAAATCAATATAACATAAGAGTTCAAGAACTCCAAATACAGAGATAAAAGCAATACAATATATTTTAGAAATATCAAAAATTGCATAAAGTTTATTATAATTAAAGATGATGTAGCTGTAAGCCATGATTAAAGATGACAAGACAGCCTAGAAAAAAATCTTGCTTTTTACTATAGTTTTCTCTGTTGACCAGCTCTTAAAAGTTGTTTTCAGATAGACCTGGTGACTTTAATCTAGGGAAAAAAATTGTACTAAATATATTGGATATATAAATTTAACATATTTAAAATAGCTGTGAAAATAGACAAAGAGAAGGGAACAAAAAGTACTAAAATAGAATGAAGGTTTAAGAATGGCTGGAAAAAATCACTAAATATAGATTGTAACACCAAGGAGGTAATCAGGATAACAAGCAAATAACCTTCAGGATAAGGTTTGCTGTCCAAAGTAATTTTAAAGAATATTTTCCTTAGGAAAGCTAATTTACATAATGCAACTTATAGCATTTATATTTGGCAAAGGAAAGGAACTTTTGCTTGTTTTGAAGTGTCAGGAATATTAATGAAAACAATGAGTAAAGTACATAGACACATTATTCTAAGTGACTTAAATATATGTATGTGCCTTTATCTCGTTGTCAGAATTCTCTGAGCTCAACATGAGGATGAGAAAAGAAGGATCCATTTTTTAAAAAAATATTGAAAAGGCTAAAAATATATATGGGCTATTGTTTAAAGTCCTAGATGCTAGACCAAAATTATTCATGCATTATTATAGATAATCAATACAGAAACATTCAATTTATTAATATATTCAAATAAGTATAATTCTGAAATGCATTGATGTAGATGCTAAAGGCATAGATACAAGAGACACTAGATGGAAGAAATCTACACTTAGCCCACAAATATTTATGAATATTTTGGGGAAGTTATTATGAATATTATTTGGGCAATTGTTGTTTGAAGAGACTACCTCACCATACTGCCCAAAGCAAAGTATAGGTTCAATGCTATTTCTATCAAACTACCAACAACATTTTCCCCAGAATTAGAAAAAACTATTCTAAAATTCATATGAAACCAAAATATAGCCCAAAATAGCTAAAGAAATCCTAAGGAAAAAAAAAAAGCTAAAGGCATCATACTATCCAACTTCAAACTATACTACAAGGCTATAATGTACAAGGCTATAGTAAACAAAGCAGCACGGAACTGGTAAAAAAAAAAAAAGCAAAACAGACACATATACCAATGGAACAGAATATAGAACCCAGAAATAAAGTTGCACACCTACAACCATCTGATCTTCAACAAAGTTGAATAACTAGCAAAGGATAAATAATTCCTCACTCAATAAATGGTGATAGGATAATTGGATAGCCATATGCAGAAGACCGAAACTAGACCCTTTACTTACACCATACACAGAAATCAACTCAAGATGGATTGAAAACTGAAACGTAAAACCTACAACTATAAAAACCCTGAAGGAAAACTTAGAAAATACCATTTTGAACCTAGGACTTGGCAAAGATTTCATGATGAAGACCGAAAGCAACTGCAGTAAGAGCAAAAGTGGACAAGTGGGACCTAATTAAAGAGCTTCCTGCACAGCAAAAGAAACTATCAACAGAGTGATAGAAAATCTATAAAACTGGAGAAAATACCTGCATGCTACACATCTGACAAAGGTCTACTATCCAGAATCTATAAGGCATTTAACAAAAAAAAACCAAACAATCTTATTAAAAAATGGGCAAAGGTCATGACTAGACATTTCTCAAAAGAAGACATAAATATGGCTAACAAGCATATGAAAAAATGCTCAATATCATCAATCATTAGGGGAATACAGATCAAAACCATAATGAGATACCATCCTATACCAGTCAGAATAGCTATTAATAAAAAGTAAACAATCTTGGTGGAGTGTAAATTAGTTCAGCCACTATGGAAAGTAGTTTGGAGATTTCTAGAAGAATTTAAAACAAAGCTAACATTTGACCCATCAATCACATTGCTGGGTATATACTCAAAAGAATATACACCATTTTACAATAAAGACACACGCACGTGTATATTCATTACAGCACTATTCATGACAGCAAAGATATAGAATCAAGCGAGATGTTCGTCAACAGTGGACGAGAAAAATATATATATATACACACACCATGAAATAATACTCAGCCATAAAAATGAATGACGTTACACCCTTTGTAGCAACATGAATGGAGCTGAAGCCCATTATTCTAAGTGAATTAGTGCAGGAACAGAAAATCAAACACTACATGTTGTCACCTATATGTGGGATCTATTGAGTACACATGGATACAAAGAAGGGAACAACAGACACTGGGGTCTCCTTGAGGGTGGAGAGCAGGAGAAGAGTAATGACTGAAAAACTAGCTATCAGATACTATGCTTGCTACCTGGGTGACAAAATAATCTGTACTCCAAACCCCTATGGCATGCAATTTACCTATGTAATAAACCTGCACATGTACCCTCTGAACCAAAAATAAAAGTTGGAAAGAAAAAAAGGAACTACCTCAGTCTTTTGCTAAATAGTTCTCAGTGTCAATATCAAAGATATACCTCTAAACCATTCTAAAACCATTGTACTGCTAGAGAGACATAGCAATATACGTTTCATTTTATAAGGCTAGAAAGCCATATCTGCTGTCAGAAATAAATGCTCATCATGATAATATCTCGGATTTTTAGGTTTGTTCTCTCAACTAAGCAGGAAATATTTGTATGCAGGCAGAGATGTGGATACTTTTTTAAACAGCATAATTTCACACAAAGTTTTCAATAAACAAGATATTTTGATAAGTATATATATGTATATGTGTGTGTGTAGATAGATAGATAGATAGATAGATAGATAGATAGATAGACAGAGTTAAGTAAAGGAATAAACATATTCCTTTGACTTCAGGAATTTAGGTTGGGAGATGATGATGAAGCTGTAAGGCAGGCATAAGGCTACAAATTAAGAAATATCCCTTTACACATCCTTCCTTTTAAATAGACTGGAGGCAGAGTTCCACTCTCTGAAATGTCAATGAAAACAGAAATACAACTTCTGGGGGGTCTCCATCTGTACCCCAACAGCAGAAGCTTCCTGTTTTTAGATAAAATAACAGTTAAATATAGAAATATTCAGCAGTCTATCTTATGTACAATACTATTAGTAATGTGCTACCAAAATAGACCCATTATTAATCACCATCCCTCTATCCTCTGCTTCTACCCCCTTTGGAATTAAAAATACATATTTAGTGCAAAAGCTCAAGAATTTTGTGGCTTAACAAATTATTTATTTATTTATTTTATTATACTTTAAATTCTTGGGTACATGTACAGATCATGCAGGTTTGTTATAAAGGTATACATATGCCATGGTGCGGGTTTGCAAGGTCTGGCTCTGTTGCCCAGGCTGAAGTGCAGTGGTGCGATCATGGCTCACCACAGCCTTGACCCAAACTCAAGCAATCCTCCCAATCTCAGCCTCTAAGGTAGCTGGGAGTCCAGGTGTGGACCACCATGCCTAGCTAATTTTTATTTTTATTTTTGTAGAGACAGGGTCTCACCATGTTGCCCTGGCTGGTCTTAAACTCCTAGGCTCAAGAGATCTTCCCGCCTTGGCCTCCCAAATTGTTGGGATTACAGATGTGAGCCACCATGCCCAGCCTATTGCTTCAAGACATACAAAAATAGGAAAGATAACAGAGGAGTGACCTGTGAATAAGGAAATTCTAAATGATACCATTTGTGAAAAAGTACTTTCAACATGAATAAAATGTTTAAAATCCATTCGCATTGCAATATGGCACAGTGTCTTGTATACAGAAAACAAAGCCATCAAATTTCTTCAACTAGAGTACTGTGAAATAATTTAATAATTGTTTCTATGAATTGAAGCAATAGATAAGTAGTAGTATCATCACCATGGGACTATGTTTGAGTTATTAAAAACCTGTAGACATCTTTATTCATAAACAATCTTGAATCTTTACTGCCGTGAAACAGAATTTACCATTTGTGAATATAATTGAAATTTTCCTTTAAAAAGTAGTTTTTCTCTTAATTGTAGAATTGTAGTGGCAAAAAATGTGAGAGACTAACTTATAGGACCCTATTAATAATAAAAGCGAAAGTAACAGAACATATTTAAGAATTGTACATGTCTAGGTAATTTATCAAAATCTAGTAATACGGACAAAATATTTTAAAATTAATTTTGTGAACTCAGTGTTTCATCAGACATCTCTAAGCTTTTCCTTGAGACACCTCTCATCCCAGTTTGTTTTGTTTTCTTGCTTAAAGTCATTGCTGTTGGGCTGAGCAGTCAAGCAGAAAACTAGTTTCTACCTCAGTGGACAGAAGCATCAGAGACGCCAGTCTGTGCGACATTTATTGCATTATATTTTCCGGAACGTCTCAAAGAGATTAATTTCTTTTCTTTCCTAAAATCTGTGTAAAATATTCTGGAAGGCCCTTTCAAACGTTTTTTAAGGTGAGCATTTTTTGATATACCTATGTATGTATACGTTTTTCTCCCTCCCTCTTTCCTTCTCTTTCTTTTGCTTCCTTCCTTCCTATTAAATTGGATGGCTATACTACAACAAAACAAAATATATTCTGTTCATATGGTTCCTGAATATAGTTCTGCTTAACAGACACAATATTTAGGCTTCTTTTTTTCCTTCCTTTTCTCCTGACTGGCAACTTCCTTATGCAGCTATCACATACACACAGAGTTCAAGAGGAGCATTCACAGTCAGTAACAATAGAGTGCTTTAGTAAAAGAGGAATTCCTTCGGATACTCATGTTTGTCAAATGGCAGATCCGGTACCATAAGAAAATGAGGACCAATTGTACACTGTCTTTTGGGTTTTCATCTATAACTTTTAATATTTATATAATTAGCATAGGTTTAAAGTAGTTATCACACATATGATCCTTGGTTAATTCTTTCGTTTTCATGAGATAACCACTACTTTTTAAATCAATCTGTTAATTATTGTTTTATATGTAAATCAGAGGTTCTTGCTCTTCCCTGCAACAATCCATTTATGTATTCATGCTTTTGAATTTTCAGTCTGGAGCCTTGTAATTTCATAACTGAAAATGAAAATAGCTTTCTAGAGAGTGCCCTTACTCTTGGCTATCTCTGAGAGACCACAATCAGCATATCAATCCTTTATCTTTTTCTCCAAGTTTTCCTACTGATGATGATATGGCATCCAAATGGTTTTGCCAGAATTTCAAGAATCGGGTAAAAACTCACCAACCCATCTAGTTTATTCTTTCTTCTCATCATGGTATTTAAATCTCACTTTACTAAAATTGCTTATAATCTCACTGCTTATTAATTCTTGCACTGTATCTTTATATATACCAACTAATATTTAGTAGGTACTTATACTACATTCCCTACATAAATATATATTTTCAATATATTCAGTTGTAAGCATTTTATACCTGTTTCAAGTGCATATTATAATTTTAGCTAGGATACGTAGACTAAGGTTCAAAGCAATGCCATAGTTCAATTGCTCTTAGCTTTAAAAAATGGGAGGGGTGATCTGAATTTACGTCTCAATCCTAAAAATCATTAATTAAACTTGGGTCTAATTTAACTAAAATTTATTTATTCCTTTATCTATGTGTTTGAAAACAGTCCTCATATGCATGGGCTAGTTATTTCAGTTAGCATAACACCATTTCTTTGTGGGTGAGTAGAGGAAAGCCATGCTAATTTAAGAATATATATAATTTACAATTTAGAATAGCATTATTGAATCATATATATAGGTTTCCAATTTTTCTTTTAATTGATGTCCCATAGTATTGTGATTAGCACAGACTAGGCATTCAAGGGTTTGCTATATGTACTTAAAGTAAATGTTTACACAAAAGAATAATATCCTTGCATCTAAAGTCACTAACAAATGGAAACACATTTCTAAAAGGGTTAATGTAACAAATGAAATAAATTATATTTTTGTCAGTAATTTAGGTCAATTTATAGATAATCTATTTATTTATATAACGGTGTGCATTCACTTCAGGTTTATGAAGTACTAGCAAAACTATACAGATCTGCTAAGAAACTGCATAGACAAAGAAAAAAGTAATAAAAATAAATGAAAATAGTTAAAATGATGCAATAAAAATAACTGACACATAAAAGAGATTTTTTTTTTTGAATCAGAGTTTTGCTCTGTCACCCAGACTGGAGTGCAGTGGCACAACCTCCACTTCCCAGGGTCAAGCAATTCTCCTGCCTCAGCCTCCTGAGTAGCTGGGATTACAGGTGCTTGCCACCACACTTGCTTAATTTTTTTGTGTGTTTAGTAGAAACAGGGTTTCACTATTTTGGCCAGGCTGGTCTCAGACTCCTGACCTCAGGTAATCTACCCGCCTCAGCCTCCCAACGTGCTGGGATTACAGGCGTGAGCCATCGTGTCTGGCCTGAAACATTTTAAATATGGGTATAGAGACAAAAGTAAGATAATTCTGAAATGGAGCAATCAAGAAGCTCTGGGAAGCATAGGCAGTAGAATCAAGATGTAATTGCTCATCCATGCCACATACTATAAAGGTGTCATCAAAGAGGCAGATTTAGACACAGCCTTTGGCTTATCATTTAGAAAGCCACGGGTAATCCTGAGTAAAGTGGTTCCTGCAGAACAATCATACTAGGGTAAAGAATAAATGATAAGAGAGAAAGTAAAACCAGAGAGGATGAATTCTTTACAGCTTGCTAACTGAGATACAAGGTAGTTGCCTGAAGGTGAGACTTCTGAAGAAGAGTAGTTTCTAGGGAAAAGAGGCATAATAAGATACAGTCTCAGGGCCAAGAGCAAGAAAGGGAAGTCACTGAGGACATGTAAGAGAGAAGAGAAAGCCGATAAGGCCTTTATATAATGATATTATTTAACCAGGGATAAGACATTATTTTAACAGTAATACCTAAAAGATTAAGATTTAAAATATATCAAAGCTTACCATGTAGTGATCATAACAGCTTCATAAATAATATCTTATCAATCTCCAATGCAACCTTATTAGAGAGGAACTACTATTAATTCCAAGTTTCAGATACTGATAAACTTAGTGACGGTATATAACTTAGCCAAGCTTGCATCACTCATAAGTGGCAGAGCTGGGACTTAATCCATGTTTGCCTAATGCTTTGCTCAAATTTAAGTACAATGTGATTTATTTAAACTCAAATTAAAAAAAAAAACTACAGTGAAAATATCTACATTAGTGTACATGATAAATAATGAACGTGTGTTGAGAAACTCATTCTTATATGACAAATAAAATCAATGCTACATTTAAAGATTTGGAGGAAGTTAGCCATAACTATGAGAAAAAAGTAAACAAACATCAATATAAAACTTTTTAACTTCTTTGATACACTCATATTTTTCAAGCCATCAATCCTTGTTCTCTAAATATATATTTCCTAAATGTCTAAAAAATATGTTCAAAAACTACTATTACTTTATAAAATGAGCTGGACACACACTGGGGTTTGTCGGGGGGAAACAGGGGAGGGACAGCGGGGGATGGGGAGTTGTGGACGGATAACATGGGGAAAAATGCCAGATATAGGTGATGAGGATGGAGGCAGCAAACCACACTGCCACGTATGTACCTATGAAACAATCTTTCATGTTCTTCACATGTACCCCAGAACCTAAAATGCAATAAAATATTTTTTAAAAAGAAAAGTCAAATTTGAAAACAAATCATCTATAGGTATGCAAATATATAAATGAAGATATAAATATTATAGTACTGGATAAGATAATCATAGAGTCTATGTCACTTATAACTTCAAGTTTTTCTAGTGTATACTAACATTGGAATGGAGTTCTGTAACAAAGTTTCTTTGTAATCATTTGATATATAATCATTTGATAGATATCACTAAAATTACATCTACATCTTAAAACAGAAGCATTAACAATAAAATAATATGTTTTGCACTTCATATTGATGTATTATACATTTTAATATTGTCAAAGAGCAGATACAGAGTAAACATGTTTCATTAGAAAGCATGTCAACAATATAAATTTAAAATAAAGTCTAAAATTGAAAAGGGGGATGACATCACTAAGAACAAAGAAAATAGGCTTAACAAGATTTATTATTTGTACAGTCTGTCTGATAATTTATAATACAAATACCAAAGACATCTGTTTAGCAACGTGATTTTATACGAAGTCATCTTGGAATCCTAAGATTGTTGTTACATGTGAGTTAATATCCTATCCTCTCCTTATAGCTATGATCAAAGTAGATTTCTTTTTCATTTTTAATCTTTGTTGCTGGTATTTTGAGTTCTGTAAGGACAGTAACCTATCTGTGTTTTTCACTGATATTTGTCCACTGTCTGAAAAGTGCTAGGTACTCACAAAATGTTTGATGAATAAAATTATAAAGAAGATTGGTGTATTTTATGTCATTTTGGTCAAACTGTTATTTGTTGAACACCTACTATACGTTAAGAATACAAAAATTACAAAAGCAGGGATCTGCTATGAGGAACAGATGTACTGATAACATAAGACACATTATTCTAGTATTCTATATCAAATGGCCCATCAATGCTTGATGCTAGGTGCTATGGAACAAGGGAATCAGCCAGAACCCATCCAGCAAGTTCCAACTTTATGAATTTATGTCTGAACCAAATCCTAAAATAGAGCCAAGGAACTGACAATTAGATGAGGTGGTAAAAGCATTCCATGCCAAGGGAATGGAACAACCAGTTTCAAAAGTATGAGAGAGCATGATGAATGGGAAGAATGTTAAGTAATCAGCTTTTTTTAAAATCATTAAGCAATAGTTGAAACCTATTTTTGTCAAATTTGTTTCAAATTAAAGAAGTCTTAATGCTCCATTGTCTGATTTTACATTTAACTTAATTTTTACCAAGAAAATGTATCATGACATGAAAAAGGCATGATAAAACTGTCAAATGTTTGGGCTCAGAATAAAGCATTAATAGCAGAATGAAACAATGGCTCCATGCATAAAAATGGCAGCTGTCAGAAGAGCTTTCAAGATTTATATTATAGTTACTACAGAAAATACATTTTTCTTTTTGCTATATTGAGAGCAATGTTTGTTAGTTTTCTAAAGAGCTAACATATATCCTTTTAAAAGGATAGTGCTTCATGTACACCTTCTTACTGTGTAGAATGCTTTACCCAGTGGGCAATGTGTTACTGCATGTATACATATTGTGTACCATACAAATCAGTTAGACATCACAATGAGGTAAATTTTGAAGTTGTTTTCTAAGTTTTAGAAATAAAGGAGGAATATTTACTGGTCTCTAAAATATGTTTAATATTCTGCTATAGGTATTTTGAAATTCTTAGATTTTAAAAATTGGACCTGCAGGTTTTTTTTGCTCTGGGTCCTGAAAATTATGTACCCAGTCTTCCTTTTTGTTTGATTTTTTGTTTGTTTTGTTTTCTTTTAATTGTACTTTAGATTCTGGGGTACATGTGCTGATCATGCAGGATTGTTGCATAGGTACATACTTGGCAAGGTGGTTTGCTTCCTCCATCCCCCCACACCTATAACTGGCGTTTCTCCCCATGTTATCCCTCCCAGCCTACCCACCCCCTGGTATCCCTCCCTTAGCCCCCCATTACGAACCCCAGTGTGTAATGCTCCCCTCCCTGTGTCCATGTGTTCTCATTGTTCAACACCCGCCTGAGTGAGAACATGCAGTGTTTGGTTTTCTCTTCTTGTGTCAGTTTGCTGAGAATGATGGTTTCCAGATTCATCCATGTCCCTACAAAAGACAGGAACTCATCTTTTTTTAATGGCTGCGTAGTATTCCGTGGTGTATATGTACCACATTTTCTTTGTCCAGTCTATCATTGATAGGCATTTGGGTTGGTTCTGGCTCTTTGCTATTATAAACATTGCTGCAATGAATATATGTGTGCATGTGTCTTTATAATAGAATAATTTATAATCCTTTGGGTAGATACTCAGTAATGGGATTGATAGGTCAAATGGAATTTCTATTTCTAGATCCTTGAGGAATCGCCACACTGTCTTCCACAATGGTTGCACAAATTTACACTCGCATCAATAGTGAATAAGTGTTCCTGTTTCTCCACATCCTCTCCAGCATCTGTTGTCTCCTGATTTTTTAATGATTGCCATTCTAACTGTCATGAGATGGTATCTCAATGTGGTTTTGATTTGCATTCTGCAATGACCAGTGATGATGAACATATTTTAATGTTTCTTGGCCTTATAAATGTCTTCTTTTGAAAAGTGTCTGTTTGTATCCTTTGCCAACTTTTGAATTTTTTTTTTTAATCTGCTTTAGTTCATTGTGGTTTCTGGATAATAGCCCTTTGTCAGATGGGTACATTGCAAAGATTTTTTTCCCATTCTATTGGTTGCCAGTTCACTCTAATGATTGTTTCTTTGGCTGTGCAGAAACTCTTAAGTTTAATTAGATCTCATTTATCTATTTTGGCTTTTGTTGCCATTGTTTTTGGTGTTTTAGTCATGAAGTCCTTGCCTATGCCTATGTCCTGAATGGTTTTGCCTAGGTTTTCTTCTAGGGTTTTTATGGTGTTAGGTCTTATGTTTAAGTCTTTAATCCATCTGGAGTTAATTTCAGTGTAAGGTGTCAGGAAGGGGTCCAG
>CAUYQU010083118.1:0-10000 GCA_963574635.1 Cheracebus regulus
GGAATGTAGAGGAACTTGGCTCCTCGTATGTACAACTGGCAGAAATATGCCAGATATAGGTGATGGGGAGGAAGGCAGCAAACCACATTGCTATGTATGTACCTATGCAACAATCTTGCATGTTCTTCACATGTACCCCAAAACCTAAAATGCAATTTAAAAACTATATATATATATACACTATATATATATATAACTATATATAGCTATATATATATAGCTATATATATATATATATATATACACACACATTAGTATCCAAACTAATTCCTTTGCATGTGGATATCTAGTTGTCAAAGTACAATTTGTTGAAATGACAGTCTTTTCTTCATTAAATGGTCTTGGCACTCTTGTCAAAATTCATATGTCCATAGATGTGATAATTTATTTCTGTGTCCTCCACTTCATGCCATTAGTCTATGTGCCTGTCTTTATACCAGTACAAAACTGTCTTGGTTAATGTAACTTTGTATTAAGTTTTAAAATCAGGAATATATATATAAACTATATATATATATATATAAACTATATATATATATTTATAAAACTATATATATATAACTATATATAAATATAAACTATATATATATAAAACTATATATATAAAAAACTATATATATATATATATATATAGTTTTTAAATGTGTCAGCTAATGTGGAAAACAACGTGACAGTTTCTCAATGAGTTAATGTAGAATTTTCATATGACACCACAATCTACTTCTAGATATGTACCCAAAAGAATTGAAAACCTGTTTGTACAAAAATTTGTACTGAAATTTTCATAGCAACCTTATTCCTTATAGACAAAGCATAAAATAAGCCAAATGTCCCTTGATTGGATGTGTGGACAAACAATACATGGCATTCATGCAGTGGAATATTATTCAGCCATAAAAAGAATGACATATCTGTTGCAACACAAATGAACCCAGGAAACATTGTGCTCGATGAAAGAAGACAGACAGAAAAGCCACATATGGCATGATTCCATTCACGTGACATGCCTAGAAAAGATGACTGCAAAGTGGATTAGTAGTTGCAGGGGCTGGTGGAAGCTGGAATTGGGTGTTACTGTTGATTGTGGAGTTTCCTTTTAGGATGATTACAATGTTTTATGATTTGCTAGTAGTTGGTTTTACAACCTTGGGGCTACAGTAAACCACAGAATGATACACTTTTCAAGGGCGAATATTATGTTTAGGTAAATTATATGTCAATTTTAACTGAAAGAATAGAAAAAGATGGAGGAAGAGGATATAAAGGAAGAGAAGAAGAAGAAAAATAAGCCTCCATTGATATCCTAGTGTATGGGTGAAATGCAAGAGTTAACATGACACCTTTGGATCATTCGGAAGTGATGAAATCCATTTTGAAAACTTAAATGACTTCAGATGGAACGGTGTTTTTTGTTTATTTTTTTTCTGTTTGAGTTTACATCTCCTTACAGGTAAAATCTTACAATGAAAAATTAAAGCACAGAAATAAAAAATACAGAAAATGAAGAAGACATAATACTCATTTAACCAAATATAAAATGATTTAATAAATATGCCATTGGAGTCTCAAAAGGATGAGAAGAGTGAGACAATAGCAATATTTGAGGAGATAGTGGCTGATAATTTCATCAATGTGACAAAGATTATTACACTAGATTCAAATAGTTCTGTGAATGTCAAACAGAATAAACCACACATAGGCATATCTTCGTCATTTCCCTTTGGATGTATTTATAAGTGGAAAACGAAACCTGGATGAAGTGGAAGAAACTACTGGCCTATGGGCAAGAATGAATTTCACAAACATCATGTCGAGCAAAGCAAACCAGACACAAAATAAGACACACACTACGTTCCTTAAATAATAAACATGCAATTAATAAATAATAATGCCCACTTCATTAACCCAAAAAAGAAGAGAAACACCTAAATGTCTTTATTATGATTCAGCCTTAAGCTCCGATTTCGCTGCCAAACACTCAAAAAAGAAAAAAAAAATGCAAAGTCAAGTTTGTGCATGGTTTATTTTCATTTTAACTACTTTGGATTCAATTAGTTGAAGAAATTCATTTAGATTTGAAGGACCCGGGAGAAAGGGAGGACATGTTACTGAATACAACTGCAGACACTAGGACAAGTCAATTTCCTTAATGATTTAGAAAAAAAAGGAGAAGGGTAGAGATTCCTATTTTTTTTTTAGTGCAAACATGTCCATGCATTTCTAAACACACAGGTACACACATGTATACACAAACACACACACACACACACGAACCCTTTGTACTTCGTCACCATCTAAAAGGCACAGCAGTCCCCAGAGCTCCAGCCCACCCTGGGCCTCACCCAGCACAGTGTAGTCTCTGCAATTACCATGGGCAAAGGAGCAGTGCTGAGAGCGGTGGGATTTTGAAGGGTTTTGAAGGACAGGCATGCATGTCTTGTTTATTTGATGTGTGTCCTTTTCTGTGTTGAAATCGTAGGAAGTAAGTTCTCATTAAACTTCCTGAGTTAATTTAACCTCAGTTCCTATGGCACTGCCCTGCTCTGAGCAATGCCAACGCCCCGACCCTTGCCACGGGACGTGGAGAAAACACCTGCTCATGTCCTTCCCCCCATCCCCTGCTTCTCTTCATCCAGATGCACTGTGACACTGTGAAAACCCAGACTAATTTGGAAAACTGGAGATGTACTTTAACAAAGGAAAACTGAATTTCAACTTATACACTAAAATATTTTGGTATGTAATAGGACAGAACAGAAAAGATGGAATAACTTTCCATTATACAGATGAGACTTCCAGACTTTTCCAGGAGAAATTTGCTTTTGGTTGAGAGCTAAAACTTTGTACCGTTTAATACACGTTGGACAGAGAAAGGAAAGCTTGGGATCATATCAAATGTAAATGTGTAACTTTTTAAAGTCCTTATCTATGAATAGTATTAGTGCATTAAACAAGAAAAACTAAATTTGAAACAGCTGAATAATTTGTTTTCTTCTTAAGCACTTGCAAAAACATGTGACTCCTTTTTTTAGTGTAATAGAAAATCAAAAAGGTCCATAAACTAGTCAAAAGATGAGAATAATTCACATTTTGAAGGGACTGCAGTGACTGTGTTCATATATTTTAGATACAACTGTCTCAGACTTGTGCCTCATGAGAACACCCCTTCTCCAAATAGAGACCATTTTCATAGATTCATCCTTTTTATTCAAATACCAGTCTGTACTTCTTTTCGAAAAATGCAAAATAAGCTGAAAAAGACATAGTCATTTCCCATACACACACCACCTACACTGAACATTAACATTTGACTGTGTTTGCTTTAACACCTGTCTACCCACTAACCCATCTCACTTTTGAAGCATCTGAAGACGTTTGAAGTTATTGCTACACTTCTCCACAAACATTTTAGCATGTATCTCATTAACTAGGGTTCATCGTATGCTTATGGCTTTCTATTTCTTTGGAGATAATATTTATAGACAACAAATTCACAAATATGACATGCATCTTTGCTGAGTTTGGCAAACCCAGACACCTGTGGAACTCGAACGGCGTCAAAACCTAGAACGCACCCTCGCCCCCACTTCTCTCTGCGCCTCTCCGAGTTGACACCTGCTTCTCACAGAGGCAAACACTGTGTGGATTTATTTCATCAAAGATTAGCTTTGCCTGCATTGAATTTCATGTGGAATATGTAATTTTCTTCTATGTAAGGATTTTCACTTACACTAATGTTTCTGCAATTCATCTATTTTGTGATCAGTGGCTTGTTTTTTTGAAACTTTCTGAATACTATTCTTTTTTGAACATTTGTTTTCATTTCCCTTGGCTCACTATGGGAGGTGGCATTGCCACTTTTATTTTCATTTTTATTCATTCTTATATATTATTTAAATATTTGCAGAAAGATAGTTAATGACTTAATTACCAATTTGATAAAAGTAAATGTACATAAATCATCTTGGATAGCAAAAGGAGATAAAGTTTTATAAGTTCAAGTGGAACCCAGCCTTCTACTAGATCATCATTTGGTGAACATTTAACACTTGGTTTTACGTGAGATCACAATGAAGCTGTGGAACTAGAATTTGAACCCTGGCCATCTGGTTGCAGAATTGAGGCCAGGATTATCTGCTTCTTTATTATTGTTTACTTGAATATATTTAGGGAAATCTAAAACGTTCAAGAAAATGTTTGCTATAATTAGTGCCACGTCACTGAGTCCCAAAGCCAATATAGCACACCTTTCCAAGATTATAGGGCGGGAACACCCATCATACACACTCAAGCACACAGAGGCACACACAAACACACACATGAATATAGCACACCTTTTCAAGATTACAGGGCATGTACACCCATCATACACACTCAAGCACACAGAGGCACACACAAACACACGAATATAGCACCTTTCCAAGATTACAGGGTGTGCGCACACATTGCATACAAACACACAGAGGGACATGCACTAACACAACACACCTTTTCAAGATCATGGCGTGCACACACATCGCATACACACAGATGCACACACAGACACATGCAGGCTCAGAGACACACATGCAGGTACACACACATTTACACACACAGACACACACATAGACACAGACACATGTACAAGTCCAAATACACACACGGATGCATAGATACAGACTCACACACAAGTACAAACACACACAGGCAAGTACAGACACACAAACACACACATATATGCACAAAAATACAAACACACACAGACAGACAGATGTACAAGTACAGATACACACACAGACACACATATATGCAGTCTCACACACAAATACAAACACACACGAGTACAGACACACATACACGCAGGTACAGGTGCATGCACAGATACAGACACAAACATACACACTACATATGCTTGTGTTTTGATGCATTTTGTGAATATATTTTATTCTGTGTATAATAAATATTAATGCAAAGTATTTGTTCATTATTGTTGACCTGTACCATACATTATGCTTTCCAAAATGCTAGGAAAATTTTCTCTCTTACTCAATTTCCAAATTCAAACTTAGAAGAATAATTGTGTATTTTATGTTTTGAAGTCAGTGTCGAGGAGCCCTTTCCATGGGCCCAGCTGTGACATGGGGCTCTGTATTCATCAGCTTTCTCAACAGTCCACTTTCTGACCCATGTGGGTCATTGCGATGGTTAGACAGGAGTGTTGTCCTTCAGAAGATCACCTGAACTTAGGAGAAAGCTACACTTGATGGAGATAGCCCTTGAACCAGGGAATGAGTACAAGTCCTGACTTATTTTTGGTATGATGGGATATGTTCTATAATGTAAGACTATATTTTGAATGGATGCTGACACTATGTCAAATCACTAGATTTGGAAATAATCAGTCAGAAAAAGCAAAACATGTTTAGCATTGTTTCCATCTGAAGACACAAAAAATGACGTGGACAAGGGCATTACAACAGTAACACAGAAGTGACAAAGATGAACTCAGAGACAACCAAAGGACGAGAGGCTTTGTTCACAATTTATTCAAAGTTTTGTGCAACACAAATTAAATACAATACAAGCTACTTTTCAATTAATAAAGCGAACTTTCTCCCATAGATTCAAACTGTTAATAAAAAGAGAAAAGATAATTGCCCTCCACTTAACTGCCCAGTATTCTGTCCCTTAAAATGGGGATGATTTCTTTAGATTCTCTTGTGATTACTTTCAAAGCCATTGTGAGTTTATGAGTGCTTTCAGCTTCTAATGCTGCTTCAAATGTCAATCTTTATATTACTGAAGGACAATTAGGCAAACCATGTAATTGTATTGTCACTTATTAATTTCAAGCTCCAATGTCATAAATTATATCCTTTAATTAATACTGTGTCAATGGCAATCTGTAACTTTGAATGCGTATGGAGGTTAACAAGAATACATAATTAAAAGAAAACAGTGGATAAGGGCATGGCTGAACAGTTTATAAAATTAGGCAAGAAAGCGAGTGCTTTGTCAGCACATAAGCACCATGATTTACAAAAAAAAAAACAAAAAAGCAAAAAAGAAAGGATAGAGGGGTTGATCAACGAGAGCAGAGAAATTGAGACCATAAAATTGGATAATAAAAATGAATTCATAAATAAATGAATCAGCAAACACAATAAAGCATCTCTAAACCAAAATGCTCGAGATATTGGGTATATTTGGCAATAGATTTTTTTCCAGTAAATTGAGTTGGCTGAAAGCCTTCTTAGGTTTCAATGCTCAGTGTTAGAGATTGTTCTAAACTGTATCCCTTACTGGTCTGCTTTAGTAAATACAGTAAAGTAAAAACATTCAGTCGTGTCATGGAGCTGGAGAAGGCTGTGGGGCTTCAGGGACGTCATTCTGAACAGCGTTCTCATCCTCCAGAAGCGCAGTGTTGGCTGTGAGGGGAATCTGGCTGCCTATGTTCTGTCTAAAGATACCACAGACAAGATGTTTGCAAAGGACATTTCTAGTGTTGCTGCTAGGATTTGCTTGCTACCTTCTCAAAAATAAAATTAGAATGAAGATTCTGTTTAGGAATGCCTTCAGGGTTCACAGAAAGTCAGAATTAGGAGGAACATCCAATCCTGTCTGGTACAGCCCATTTGTTTTGCAGATTTGTCACCAAGGCTTTCAAAGTCAAATAGCAATTTAGCAGCAGAGCCCAAAACAGGAGTCGTGAGTTTAATCACGAGGCTAAAATAATATGTATGTGCCTAAGGTGGCAAGTTATATTAACCAGAGACAGAGTCAGAAATGGCCTACTTTAAAAGTCTGTGACAAGCCTAGGCAACATAGGGAGAACCAATCCCTACAAAACATTTTTTTAAATGAGTTGGGCATGGTGATGGTGTTGCTGTGATCCTAGTGACTTGGGAGGCCAAGGCAGGAGGATCCATTGAGCCTGGGAGATCAAGGCTGCAGGGAGCCATGACTGCACCAATGCACTCCAGCCTTGGTGATGGTTTCAAAAAATAAAAATATTAACTAAATTTTGCCATAAAAACAGAGGGTGCCAGTGGCACCTAACTTAGGAGAGGAGGTAGCCCAGGGAGGCCGGGGAGGACTCTGTGAGTCAAGTGCCCCATGAGCTGGTGGCTGGAATGGCCACAATCTCGCTGTTTCTGAGGTGTCAAAAACACCTGGCAGCAATGATTATTTCAATCACATGAGGGCCAGCAGGTGCACAGTGTATTTCACTTAAGCAGAATGAGCGCTGTGAAGTCACCTTAGACTTCACCTTCTTCCTGTTGCTAATGCAACCAGCTATAGACTTTTTCATTCATTGCTGTGGAAATACCTCCATCTTACAAAATTATTTTCCATCTGTCCTCATTGCAATGAGCCTATTGTCCTTTTAGAGTGAGTTGTCAAGGCACGTTAAGTGACCCCTTCTGTGTGAAATAGTTTTTTAATGTTAATTAATATGTCAAATTTCTGTGATACAATAAATGGACTTGGGTACACTTTGTTGATTTTCTTCACAAGCCTCATTGCGAGGGAATTTGAATGTGCCATTTTCTAACTTAGTGATGGCAAAGTCGTGTTATCTACTGGGTTTCAGTTCTAATCATCTGCCAACCGGGGACAGTGAAGAACTCATGGGACAGGTCTGAGAGTTCAGGGACTAGGAAGTGGAATTACCAAAGGCCACGCACAGGCAGGATTTGCTTATGGTGGCTAATAGCAGTGTTTAACTGCCATTTTGAAAAATGTAAGAAAAACTCAGCAAATGTAATCAAAATATGATAAAAATTGGAGGTGCATGGCTTAGGCAGCAAGGAGGCCAGATTTGATTTGATTTTCAGAAATGTCAGGTATTTGCTGAAAAATGTCTATTCCTAGAAGCAGCACCCTGAGAGGTTCTCATTCATTCTACGAAGTCGTGTAATTCTTTGGTCAACCGAGTTGGGGGCCATCAATCTTCCATGACCAGGAAGGCACATCACTGAGGAGGTCACTGCAGGCAGTCACTTTCTAGTCCATAACGCTGGCAAAATTATGGGCAGCTTCACGTGGTCATGGCTGACAGCCATGCAGTTGACGGAGTCCTGCCATAGAGTACTTTCTTATTAATAGCTCCATTTTCTGAATAATTTCTAAGCATAGGGACTGTGTAAATTAGCTGCATGCATCATCTCATTTAATTTTCACAAGCTTATGAGGTCAGTACTAATAATCTTCTGATTATAAGGGTGAGGAGATTGAGGTTTCAATTGGTTAACTCTCTTACTCAATATCGCACAATGAGTAAATGGAGACACTAGGGATGTCTGAAGCCAAAGCCCATGTTCTTTATCACTCTGCTGCAAGTAGTCTTTATTGCAACACTCAAACTCCTAAAATTCTAGAGACTTTTTCCTGAAGAAATCATTCAATAAAATGAAAAGTTCTAGGTAATAAAGAATTACCTTGATTTTCTGAAATATTCTGTGTATTAAAAGGTTGGGAAATAAAGTAAGATTTGATCAAATACTATGTAGACTACAGACAGATACTAAAATGACATAGATCATTAAATAAAGACAATAGTATGTATTGTGCTATTTTTTAGTGAATATTTGATAAATCTATACAGGCAAAAACTGAAAAGAAAGATGACAAAAGTAAAATGTTGGTTTTTACGTGTTGTCAAGTTCTAGATGGACTTTATTTGCTTTCCTTTTTGTCCACTTCTTTTCATAAACATTTTTGTTCCCGTTCTACGTTCAAATACTGAGTGGATGAATAAGAAAGAGCACTTTCTCCCGGGTTGCTTCCAGACACGTGAGAGACAGACATGATGGACAGTGCAGTGCTGTGGACATGTTATAAAAGAGATCACAGAACAGAGGGCGTGCACTGTGGCCCAGGAGCACGCAGGGCTGAGCTCTTCTGAGAGCAGGTGGCAGTTAGACAAAATCTTGGAAGCTGAGTTGCTAGATGAACCGAGCAGAGGTAAAAGCAGAGTAGAATATTTCTGACATAAAAAGAAATGGAAGCGTGGAAGAATGTGGTCTGTTCATCAAATAACTAGTACTTTAGTTTGTCTGAAATAAAACTGTCCCCAATTCATCCGTCTATCTAACATCAACCATCCATCTACCCATATGTTCTAGCTGTTCTCTCTCTAGCTCGCTCTCTCTCATTCTCTCCTTCCCCATCTCATATCTTTCTGTGAATACAAATACATCATACACTTGCTGTTAATTTCTTAGAATTAGCTTTACTGGGCAAGAAGCTGTTTGATTTGACAATTTCTTTTCCTTTATGTAGGAGACAAAGTTTATCATGTACAGTCTGTAGAGGAGACTCACATAAGCTTAAAATTGAAAGAATTCCCAAATTCCTGACGGGAAATCTGCAGGTATACATGAATCTGTAGCATCTCAATCTCTATTTGTACTATATTTATACCTATCTGTATCTCTCCATATACATCCCTGCCTCTATCGATCCTTATCTCTCTCTCTCTCTAGTTCTGTACCTGAACCATCTCTATCTATCTATCCATCCATCCTTACCTGTATCTATTTATCTATGTTGTTCTATATATCTATGTATCTGTATCTATCTAACATATCAAGCAAAGCCACAAGATCTGTTAAGATTGAAAAATGGTGAACAAAAAAATATGGAATCATCTCAAATTTTATTTGAGACCTGGATATAACATCTAGTGAAAACCTGTCTAGTTTGAGCACTGCCAAATCTCAACACCTTTAGTATATTTGATTTCCTATAGAATCTGATTCTGCCAGATACCTTGCACAAGTTGATCAAAAGTATCTGAGTCTCTATTTCCTAAAAATCAACTTATATCAAAAAATAATGAGGTATTATTAAAGACAAAGACAAATCAGAAAACCTTGTGTGTGTGACACCTAGTTGCTTCATTTCTGAGTTTGCGTTTTGAGCGTCACCTGGCTAGATCTCTAGTCTATATGCTGCTGTGATGACATGACTATTCCTAAACACTGAGACAGCACAGGCTCTTAGGCTGGTGGTACAC
>CAUYQU010083118.1:15000-44212 GCA_963574635.1 Cheracebus regulus
CTTCAAAACAGCCCTGGATAACATTAATAAATTGGATCATTTTAAACGCTGTTAATGTCAAGAGATGAGAAGGACAGTTGGATTAATAGGTATGATACAGTCCTCATTATTATGTATTTCAGTCCAAGTCTGGCAGATATAAAGGGATGTGGAAGAATCGCTCCTGCTCCATCCCATGCTAAAAGCGTCCCAGTGCTCACCCTTCTCCAACCCTGAAATATGTGAATCTACCTGCCAAGCTAATTGAGTAAGCGTCCAAGAGAACTTTAGTCTAAAAACCGCATGGGGGTCCTTAGAGAGATTGAAGTATTTCCCAAATGTTTTCTAGGTATAAATGAAATAACTCCATGCTAGTGCAAAACCATGGAAAAAAAACATCGGGACAATAGAATTGTAATATGTGTAGGTACTTGCTTAACTAAATGCATAAACTTGAAAGAAAAGAAGGATATCAGGTTTAAATCATTTACTTCATAGACAATAAGGAAAGGTATAAACCACCACTGAAGGCAAGTAGGTAAAGTCTAAGTTGCATAGAAAATAACATATATTTATAATATTTACCAGTGTTTTGTACTTTTAAACTAATACTTCAATTAAAAATATTTGTTGTTGTATTAATAAACATATTACCCGTAATTCATATTTGCAAGGTGAATTTTCAAAGAGTTTAACTATTATTTTAAAACTCTCATGCAAATTCACAGATAGGGAACCTCAAGGTCAGATAGAAAAACCTGAAAACCTTTTAAACTAAAGTGATTATTTTTATTAAGCCTACCACCCTGTTACATGAGAGAATTGAAGAAATGATACATTTGGTTGGCAAAAGATTTATATTAATTAGAGGAAAATTGGCAATGAAACTAATTCTAGAACTCCTATTCAAGGATAGCATCCCTTTGCTGTGCATGAATCCTAAAGGCTAAAACTCCTCCCGGTAAAATTACTACAGCATAAGTTCCATGAAAGCAGGAACCTCACAGTCTTATTCAAGATGGCATCCTTAAGAGCTGGGCATGATGTTGTGCACCTGTAGTCCCAGCTACTCAGGAGACAGAAATAGGACGATCGCTTGAGCCCAGGAGTTTGAGATCAGCCTGAGCAACAGAGCAAAACCTGGTTTCTAAAAATACAAATACACAAAAAAAGGATGACACACCTGATGATCAGAGATATGCCTGATAAGAATAGTGCTTAATAAGTATTTATTGAATGGGTGAATTTGGCAATTCTACATGCCTAATATTTCTTTTATTTAGTATCATATAAATCATGAATGCATGAATTATTTGATTTGCATTACAAATGGCATCACTCAATTTGTGTAAGAACTGGGTGATATATAAAAATGACCAGAAACCAGTCAGCACAGACTTTACTCCTTTTCTTCTTCTTTTACCCAATCCACTGAGTGCAGGAACAGGACGGCACAATAACCCTGGTTTCCTCACATTCTCCCGTGTCCTTAGGACAGGCAAAACGGTTGCATTTGAAGAAGTGTTTGTTGTTTCTAAAAGTCAAAGACATAAAATATTTACATTTGCAACAAGAAGCAAACTAATGGAATCATGACTCTAAGAAGAGTCTAGACAGAGAGACCACATGGAATTATGAATACAGTTATGATGGGCTGAAATGGTCTTATGACATGGAAAACTTTCTCTCTAGAATTTGTAAATCACAGAAATGGTTTCAGGAGTGGGTCCATGAAAATATAGAAGTTCGTTAGTTTGCACAAACTAGCTAGTAACATTAAATATTCCTAAATTATTGATTGGTTCAAATTGTAATTATACTTTAACTCTTAATTAGAATTCAATTATTCATCATGTGAAATTTTAGGATCATAATATACAATTTTTCTTTCTATAAAATGGATCTTTATAGGTATATTGATAGTAAAAAACAAGTAGTGATTTGTGCTTATTGACAGGTAAAAAAACACAAAATTTGCAAATATATGAATTTTGTTCTCCTTTTTTCCAGTTGTTTCTGCAGTAAATTTTATGTTTAAAAATTTTTTTTTCTATTATTTGTATAAAAATTTAAATATGAAAATTAATTATATTTCTAATACTTGGTATTCCAATCATGAAAACAAGATTGGGAACATAAAATATATTCATCAATGACTTTAAAATCAGGGTAGACAGGGCCCTGTCGGAAGGGTTTGTCTCGGCTTCCAATGGCATTAGCTGGGGTAGCTCAACTGAGCTGGAGGATCCATCCCTAAGATACACAGTGGTGCTGCCTGGCAGTTCCTTCCCACATGAGGTTCTCCTCAGGGACGCTTGGGCTTCCTTCCAGTATGGTGGTTAGGTGTCCACAGCAAGTGTCCCAAGAGAAACAGGCTGAAGCTGCATCAGCTCTTACGACTCTGAGAAAAATGGTATTTGAAGATTTGATTTGCTGTACCTACAAAGCATGACTCTATCCATTTATATGGACATTGAAAGCATTATTTTACCAAGGTAGAGCTTTGTAAAGAAATATGACTTCAAGTATAATTTTTTTTTTGAGACAGAGTTTTACTTTTGTCACCCAGGCTGGAGTGCAGTGGCATGATCTCCGCTCCCTGCAACCTCTGTCTCCTGGGTTCAAGCGATTCTCCTGCCTCAGACTCCCGAGTAGCTGGTATAACAGGCGCCCACCACCATGCCTGGCTAATTTTTGGTATTTTTAGTAGAGATGGGGTTCCCCCATGTTGGGCAGGCTGGTCTCAAACTCCTGACCTCAGGTGATCTGCCTACCTCAGCCTCCCAAAGTACTGTGATGAACCACCTCACTCGGCCAAGCACGTATATTTTTTAAACATTGAGTTCTATTGATGTCTCTAGATTTTATTCATTCCTGTTACCATTTTGTAAGGCCTTTGGAATGGTGTTTCCACATGCCTGTATGCTCTGTTCACCTCAGCCTTACCCAGAAGGGCTGGTGAATCTCTTCTGGTAATTTTTTATTTGGGTCCAAATAAAAATTGCAACTTGGAAACTGAACAAAATAAATCTCATCCACATTAACACAAATATGTATATTGTCTAAAAATGAACAAATTTGCCATATGTTAAAGAAACTTTTATTATTACATGTAATGCTTTTGTACTTTGTTTTCTCACATTGTTAATTTTTATATTTTCATACCAAAAGTGTTTTGGAGCTTTGGAACAAACATTGAATTCAGAATCATTTAGAGCTGTTTCTGGCTTCAGATCCATTTCTAATGAGTCAAGCCTGAGCTAAGTCACAGTCCCATTCGGAATCTTTGTCTTCATCCATAAAATTCGAAGTTGACTTACGTGACCTCAAAGAGCTTCTTCAGGCCTGCATGTTAGAATAAACTGGGGAGATGACATGCCACACCCTACGTCCTACCATTTGCACATCAAGAGCAGATGTGTGTTTGTGAGTTGCTACAGCATCAATATCCTCAATCTTTTGATTTGTGTACACAGCATTACTTATACTAGCTTATTTAGCTGACTCTATCTGGAATCTGTTGACATTTACCATTAACAGTGTCAACAAATTTACATAAGAACCTGTCACACATTGCCTAGCTGAAAGGAAGTACATACTGTGTTGATTACAGCTCATTCCAAGACTGAAAATATGTATCGTTGCATACTAACCAATTCATATGCAAAATGATAATGTCCTATTTTTTCCCATCAAAATCTTTCTGTGAGTCTCTCTATAGTCAAGCCCCAAAAATGTGTTTTGTGGGGAAACAACTCCAACAAATTTCTGTCTCAATGACACCTGCTGGAAGCTTAGTGGGGGGAAATAATCATATGTGTGAGTGAGAAGGAAGAGCACAGTAAAGCTTGTGTGAAATTAGAGTCCCAGTAAAAACAAATGTGTGTTAAAACCAAGAGGTAAAATACATATCAAAGAGCTTTCATACTTCTGTGTAATACTATTACAAACCAGAGTCAAAGTGCTATAAAAAATGTCTTTTAAGGTAAGAAGCCAACAGCAAACAAAATGAAAGGGGCAGGCGTTTCATCTAACTCTAAAAATTAGAATTGTAAAATTTTTAATGTTTTCAATGATTTGATGATGAAAATTTTGCATGATGATAATTCTAATGTGAATGATAAAGTTTAGGTACAAATAATAAGACAAATTCCCATTAGATATCATACCCGTGAGTATTGTTCAGGACAGATTCTGAATTCTGGATTGCACAACAGAAGCCTTCTGAACTTGTATTGTCTCAATTTCATCCTACGGAGGTCAGATTAGGTTGTGAGAGGAAAAAGGAAATATATTTTCCAATGCCAGCAGGATCCTGAGTACAATGAACTCGAAAACAAACCGGGAAAGGTCAAGCCTGTCATTCACTAAATGTCCAAAAGGGGAATTTTGATTTTTCTTAAGTAAAAGGTAATTTGATCCATCATGACTGAATGTTACATTAGAAGATGCCCCACTTTGCCCTGATATAAACACAATAGTGCTTCGAGGAACAATGTCCAAGAAAACCCTTGGGTCTTGGTGAATATATTGATTTCATCTGAGTTAATAAACGTGTAACAATGAAGCCCGCTAATCAGGGACATTGGCAGAAATACCACCCTGCCCTCCTGAGAAATATCAATGGCCCTATTTTTACTCTGTGCAATTTCTTTATTCATATTCACAACCCCCCAACATGGTTTCAACAAAGGAACTTTTCAAGTTCTTTAGAAACTGTCAGTCAAGGATCTGGTTTAGTCAGAAACAAGGGAAGATTGTTGATTAGTTTATGAAGGCAAAAATAGAAGGTACACAGTCAGATTCGGGTGATCAGAGTGGACCCATTAAAAACAAACAAAACCAAACCAAAACAAAAAAAGCCCTCTGCTGTTCAACCACATTTCAATCCTGTCTTCAGAGCTGGATTCTTAGGCCGCCTTTTCCTTCTGTGTTGCCAATTTGCAGAGTAGAATGTGATTCTCTGTTGGCGACTGAAGTGTCCTTTTCCACCCCAAAAGTATCTGACCAGTATCTGCCTCCGTCTCCACATAAACAAGAAAATGATCCCAAGGAGACAACCAGCAAGTCAAATCACTTTTAGCCAAGGGCAGGTGGGTGGGCAACATTTCTCCGAACTGGGAGCCAGAACTCTGGTTCAAATTCCACCTGTAGGACAGGCACGGTGGCTCAGGCCTATAATCCTAGCACTTTGGGAGGCCCCGCCAGGCGGATAACCTGAGGTCAGGAGTTTGAGACCAGCCTGACCAACACGGAGAAACTCCATCCCAACTAAAAATACAAACTTAGCCGGGTGTGGTGGCGCATGCCTGTAATTCCAGCTACTCGTGAGGCTGAGGGAGGAGAATCACTTGAACCTGGGAGGCGGAGGTTGCAGTGAGCTGAGACCACCCCATTGCACTCCAGCCTAGGCAACAAAAGCAAAACTCTGTCTTAAAAAAAAAAAAATTCCACCTGTAGGCTGTTTGGTCTCGAGAACTTACTAATAATTCAGGCATCAGCTTCCTTGCCTGTTGGGGGCAAGTGGTCCTCTGAGGCACAGTCCCCGCTAAATTTCTGCAAACTGATTAACTGAATTGAATATTCTATTTTAAATAATCACTCAATAAGTTATATATAGAAAGAGGCTCAAAATCCTAAATTTTCTGCAAACTAAAATAGAATTTTGACATCAGCTCTGACTTTTTTATAATTATATTCTAGCTTTCTTCCAAGCAAGTGGCCATAAGATCTGTGCTCTATTGTGGATATAGCATTGATTCACGAGGGTGATTCTGTGCCTTGTGGAAAGAGGCGCTTATCAGATAAAAAATAAGATATTTTGTCAGATAAAGATATATTTTATCAGATAAAAAATAAGACCTATTGTATTTTTATAAAACCCACAGACAATAATGGCTTGATTTTCTGAGATGTGTATATATTCCTGCGTGCTATTATTATTTTTTATGGTAGCATTTTAAATGATGGTTAAAAATGAGATCTTATGTTCTATAAAAATAAACTGTCATTATCGTGTTAATTGACGAAATGTCTCTCATCCTTCAAGCACCTCAGCCTGGACATCATGTTCTATATATATATATTTTTTTTCCCCTTCTAGAGTCTGGAAGTTACCAAACTGGGGCGACAGATATTTTTTCACCAACTCTTTGTTTCTCTCCTAATCACCCTGGTTTTTGAAAGCGTGTCAGGGGTTGGGTATTGTAGACTCGCTCAGAGGCTTCCCCTGCCCTGTGCAACCCTCGGTTTTGTCCCGTACATGAGTCCTGGCCTCTCGTTCCTCCTCTCGCTGTGGTCTCCCTGGGTTTTATTGTTGTTATTAGTCACATCCAGGATGTTCCAGCTAGCTGTACAGTACATGGTGGCTGCTTCTGTTTTCTTCTGCATGCCAAAACTGATTTTAGAGGCTTCCAACACGTAGCTATCCTACAGCAAACAAGCAGAGAACACAGCAAATAAACATAGTCTTCAGAAGGTGGTGGCAGTGTTGCTGGTGGTTTTGTAAACCACTGAAAAGGTTCAGGTTATAGGAATCATCCTCGTTTTCCACGCCCATGGCATGAAAATCCCCCGTGATGATGTATTTGTTTTACGTTCTGTCTGTCTTAGGTTTTTGGTGGCTGTAGTTGGGGTAAGGTGCCCCAGGCTCTCTTGTTAAAGTGCCCTTGCAGCAGTCCATACTTCAGGGTAAGGTCTGGCTGCAAGGACGCTTACCATGTAAGAGTTAGACTGTGATGAAACCAGACACGAATTAAATATCCGTAGTGGACTGGAATCAAAATTAGTGTCCTGTTGAGCAATTCTCCTAAACTTGCTAAGCCTCAGTCTAATTGTCACTAAATAGGGATAAGGTACCTACTTCATTGTGAACTCAGGAGGCAGAAGAACACACAGAGGCAGAAGTGCACTCTTTCCACAGCACGCTCAGGAAAACCTGTGCTACCACTGGGTCGATTATCTTAAATGTGCCACCTTGCACAGTAACGTTATGGAGGATCAGAGGCAACACAACAAAACGTCTCTGGTGTTGTTCATCCTTTCCAAATAAACCCACAATTTAAATATGCAGGCCACCTCATTCCCTACCACCATAGAAACGAGGGGAAGGTGGAAAAACAGAAATAAGCTATTGTTTCTTCTGATATCACACTCTCCAAATCCCAGCTGAAAGTACAACTTAATCGGGAAAAAAAAATGGATGACTCAACACAGTCTAAGCTCAAAGCTCTATTACGGAGAATGGCCTTTTACTCAGTTATCCAGTTTCATTCATTAATTTGTCAGTCAATATTAAATGGCTAGAGATTTCTGAGTTGAATAAAAACAGAAAACATGCACTCATTTTTCTGCTCTGAGCAATAAAAGTAAAGCAGAAAAGAGGTAATAGGTCACACATGTGCAATTTGGGAGAGCAAATGCTTTCGAGAATTCGAAGGAATAAATAAATAATTTCCAATTTGAAAGGAATGGTAGCAGAAAGCATTTAACATGTGTTAACTAAAATCTCTTCTCTCTTTCTAGGCAGTGCACTTAAGGGATATTTTTGTTTGCTGCAGTTTCCCCCCCTTTTTATTTTCTTCTCTTTTCAGGATATCGCTGAAGGGATCACAGCAGGAAATTACTTGTGCTTGTCAGTTGATTGTGCAGTGAAGAGACCGGTGGGGCTAAGAGCTGAAGATCTCTATCCACCGACCAGGGAGATTGAAAGGCAGTGCGATGGAACGGGCATGGCCGCTCCCTGACCTCTGCCTTGACCTTGACCTGGAGCCCCCGGCCTCCCAGCACATGAGAGAAAGCGCAGGATGCAGTGGCCTGATCTGGCTGCCCTGGCCACCGCCCTCCACCCTTCTGGACAGGAAGGCGGATGAATCAGCATTTTGAAGGGCTGGTCTTGTCCGCCTGCTTGAATTCTGTTTGGCTTTTTGATTAGATAATGCTCCTCTCTCTAGGGACCTAGAAAGTCTTCCCTCGGAATAAAATAAAAGGTCAAGCAGCCTACACTGTTTCTACCAAGTGAAACCACAAAAGTGAAAAGCCAATAGCTCCCTGGGCCCCATGTTGGGGTGTTTGCTGTGGTCTCTGCTGCTCTGGCACAGCCCTGACAGTGGTGTTTCTCGGCTTGAATTAACCAAAGAGGAATGGATGACCAGGTACGCATTTTCAGGTGCCGTAGGACCAAAATTATCATGGCATGTCACCAGTGAGGCTTCCCGGTCAGAGTACAGAAGATGTATTATTTTTTCCTACCCAGAATTACATGTATGTAAACATCAGACACCGTATTTGGCACGTTCGTGCCTATCGTCCACATGACAGCAGTATGTAATTAGGTCACTCCAAGGAAATAACCAATTATTTAACACCCTCAGTCTCATTTCATGCTAAAATATCAAATATCCATGTGTGATATCTGGACAGTTAATGAGTTCATCTCTGAACATTTCAGAAAAGTTAAATCATTTTCTGAAGCTGCTGTCTTTTGAGGAGAGAGTCAGAAAAATATGGGGCTGTGCAGGGGGCCGGGGGGAGTGTCACCGAAGCTGCCATGGACAGAAACATTTCCTACAAAGAATACTCCACTGCCACAGTGCCACATTGTGCAGAAACCTCCGTGGACACAGGGTGTCCATTTCTTTACATCCGCCTCAATCATCAAATCCCATTGATTCTGCTGTCTGCTTCTCTCTGAATTCTGACCACTGACCTCCATTCAGCCACCATGACCAGTCCAAGGCAGCCCCCTCACTCAAGCTAAAGGAAACCCCTCCATGGTTCTTCTGAATATCTTCCTGCCTCTCTACACTCCATCCCCCCATGCAGCAGCTGGAGTGATCTCTCAGGATCAAACATGACACGGCCACCCTGCCCACGGTCACCCAGTAGCTTGTCTTTGCCTTTAGGACAGTGTCCACATGCCTTAGCATGTCAGCAAAAAACTGTAAGATCTGGCTCTCACGGTCCCTTGAAATCTCATGACCTGTCTTTCCCTCTTTGTTTTAGATATTTCACTCACACAACCCTTTACTAAATTATTTGAAAGAACCATTCAGTTTTTTAGTCTTATATCCACTAGACTGGCTGTTTCTATCTCTGCGTAGCTAATTGTGGCTCATCATTCAGATCTCAGATTAAGCATCATGCGTGCAGGAAAGCCTTTTCCTAATCTCCAATGTAATTTAGATTAACCTGACATTAGTTTGCATAGCATCATACGCTTGTTCCTCGGAACCCCGCTGACAGCTGTTGTTACCCACTAGACTGTCTTTCCTATGAGACTATTGCCCATATCGCACCTAGACTCCAGATGCATCTCTCCTTCATGCTCACCTCCCTCCAATCCATTCAGTACAACAGGCAAGTTGTTCCCAAGACATGTGGTAGAGTAAAACTCATGACACTTGGATGTCTGCAGCTTGCACCAAATACAAAATCCACAATCCTTACCATCACCTAAAAACCACACCTTGCATGGCCAACCTCAATACAAGCTTCCTGTCAAGTCCCAGATAGCCGGTCCTCTTCTGGTGTTCTCTAAACTCCTCTCAGGACCTTCGTGGAACAGCTTCCCTCAGGGACCGCCACTCACTTTCCAAGACTCTGCCGATGTGTTTGCTCCAGAGAGCTTCATTGTCCACCACTTTGTCTTCAAGGCAGTTATTTATTTGCATGGCAATTTTTAAATCTGTCTGGTCCTATTGAACTTTTCAAAATTGCTTTAGCTACTCTAGCTCCTCTTTCTGTACAAATTTTCTTCAAATAAATTTACATCTACAAATATTATTTTGGATATCAATTTGGAAAGAATTGACATTTGCTATTTTGAATTTTCTAATCCATGAACACAGAATGTTTTTCCATTTATTTTTATTTTTTTGGTTTTCAGCATACAAATTTTACATACATTTTATTGGATTTTTACTTGTGATATTGTGCTATAATACAAGATATATATATATATATATATATATATATATATATATATATATATACTGTTCTTTCCCTAGTACCTGGTACAGAACTCCTAAAACTCTTATAATTTCCTCAGTGATAAAAGCCTCTTTTGTTAAAGTATTTGTGCTTTATTAGTTCTCTACACACAGCTCTTAAAATTTTGGAATCTCTGGAGTGATACGAGAGAGGTATTTTTGGATGCTAATTAAATACTGGGAGCCTCTCGAGAGCTTCAAGATGGGGGCTGGTCACCAAAAAGACCAAGCTGTGATTTAGAGGGTTGGGACTAACATTGAACCTCCGGGAAAAGGAGAGGGGCTAGAGACTGAGTTAATTGCCAGTAACCAGTGATTTAATTAATCATGCCTATAGAACCTCTAATAATTAAACCTTTAATAATTAAAGGTTTATTTATTTTAAAAAAAATAAATAAAACCTTTAATAATTAAACAATTAAACAACAGGATTCAGGGGGCTTCCAGGGTGGTGAGCACAGCAAGGTGCCAGGAGGGTGGCATGTCCAGAGATGGCATGGAAGCTCCTCAGCCCTCCCCACACCTTGGTCTATGCATCTTTGTGAGTTTTATTCTTTATAATAAACCTATAAGTTCACTGTTTTCTTGAGGCATTGTTTTCTCTAGAAATTGTAGAATCCAGCGGAAAGGTTGTGGGAAACTTTGATTTATAGATGTTTGGTCAGAAGTTGGGAGGCCTGGGAATTACAGTTGGGCAAGTCTTGTAGGGCTAAACCTTTAATTGTGGGCTCTGATGGGATCTGATGCAAACTACAGGGAGGCAAAGTCAGAACCTAACTGAATTGTAAACCACTGTTGTGGAATGCATACCTGTATCCCCCCAAAATCCATATGTTCAAGTCCTAATGCCCAACAGGAAGGCATTAGGAGATGGGGCCTTTGGGAAGTGGTTAGGTCATGAGGGTAGAGCCCTTGTGATGATATTAGTGTTCTTACAAGAAGAGAACCAGAGCTAGCTCTTTCTCTTTCAGCCATGTGAGGACACAGCAAGAGGTCAGGAGTTTGCAGCCTCGAAGAGGGCTCTCAACAGAACCTGACTATGTTGGCACGCTGATTTCAGACTGTTGTCTATAAGCTACCCATCTATACTTTGTCACAGCAACCTTAACTAAGAAAGATCTGGGTAGTATTATATAATTGGTTGATGGGGCAGGCAGGGGGTGAGGAAAGAAAACCCAAACATTTTGTGTTTTTTAAGTGAAAAACATTGTTGCCAAAAAATATCTCTTTTTTTGACTGATTGTAAATGTTATTTTATTTTTAACTTTATGTCTGCATATTCACTGCTAAATATAGAAATGCAAATACTTTTTTGTATGTTTATCTTGTATCTTGCAACCTTACGAAATTACTTTATTGGTTCTAAGAGGTTTTAGACGGAGTCTTGCTCTGTTGCCAGGCTGGAGTGGAGTGGCGCAATTTTGGCTCACTGCAACCTCCGCCTCCTGGGTTCAAGCAATTCTTCTGCCTCAGCCTCCTGAGTAGCTGGGATTACAGGCCACCACGCCGGCTAATTTTTGTATTTTTAGTAGAGACAGTGTTTCACCATGTTGGCCAGGATGGTCTCGACCTCTTGACCTTGTGATCTGCCTGCCTCAGCCTCCCAAAGTGCTGGGATTACAGGCGTGAGCCACCATGCCTGGCCTCTAAGAGTTTTTTATAGACCTTTGGAATTGTTTTAAGTAGGCAATCCTGACAACTGCAAAAAGGGTTTATTTTTTTGTTGTCCTATTGCCATGGATAGAACTGCTGGCACTATGTTGAATAGCAGTGGTTACAGCGGACATCCTTGTCCTTTCCCCAACTGCAAGGGAGAGCATTGAGTCTTCTGATTAAGTAGAGTGTTAGCTATATGCTTTTTGTAAATGTCATCTCTCAATTCTCCCTCTATTGCTTCCTTCTGAGAGTTTTTATTAAATAAATGTCGATATTTTTCAACAGTTTGTGTATCAATTGATAAGATGATGTGATCTTACTTTGAAACTCAAGAATAACATATGCTTAGAAAGAGAAGAGTACAAGAATAACCTTTTTTTTTCTTTAAAATACAGGTAAATATTATTTTATAAACTTTTAAAATCATGCAAAATATCAGGAACATTTTTGTGGATCAATCAACATATTTCTATAAAATAATTTTTAATGACTGCATTACAGTACATAATTGTTATGGTAAAACAATCCCACTTAGATACTTAGGAGTTTCATGATTTTTGTATTTTACTAAATATTGCTATGATTCAATATATATTATACATTTTAAAGATCACTGTTATGTCTCTAAGATAAATTTTTACAAGTGGGATTTTTGGTTTAAAAATCCATATTTTTCAGATTTATGATATGCATCAGTATAATTGCATAGTTTTAGTGAACAAATAACTGCATAGACCACTCAGTGCACTATTTTATTGCATAGAATATTACATTATTTCATGTTTGTTGATCTTTGAAATACAATAGTTTACCATTCCAACTTTGTGAGTCTATGTATCTAGGTAGAGAATTATGTAATCCTAAACATCTCTTTGTTTATATCTGTTTTTGTATTTTCTCTACTAGATAATAAAGTCAGTGGAACACAGATCTTGTTATATTAATCTTTGTATTCTTAGTAGCTAATTCAGTGCATGAAACAAATTTTAAGAGGAAATTTGTTACAGAAGTATTTTTTTAAACTAACATATTTGAATAATTATAAAAGGAATAAATGCTCATAATGGAAAATGCAGTTAAGTAAATTACCTGAAACTCACTACTAAGAAATAAACACTAAAAGCTCTATGGCAGAACTTTATCTCATTATTTTTGATATCTATGCTAATAATTAATACAATTAGAGATCAATGGAAAAAAGAGAGAGAGGAGATGCCATGTATTCAGTTATACTTTGAGAGTGCATTTGTCAAAGAGACCAAATTCCAGAATCCCCAGGTCAGGATCCCTTCTTATCTGAATAATGTGGAAAACACATTGAGAAATAATTTTTTGATAATCACTTTTCCAGAAGTAATTTTTTTCAGAGCAGTTTTTATCAACCCACACATTTTCATTTCAAAGCAAGTATAGTGAGTATAATAAAATTTTCAGACTCCACATACGCACACGTGTGCATACAGACACTCTCAGTTTAGTAATAATCTCCCAAGAACAGACATCATCACCTTTATTGAGGCTTGCATATTATAGAATTTCCTGCTCCTCATTGTGACTTACTATTTAGGATTGACCATTTCTATACATGACTTATATACACATTTTGTTGTTTTATTTTTAAAGGGCATTATCTTCAACTTTTAGAGAAAAAAAGATTCAATGAGTAACTTTACATTTAACATTGTAGCCACTATAAACTAGCTGGCATTATAAGTAAGTTGAAAGATTTTATTTTTCTTATCTGTAAACCAAAGGAATTGTAAATTCCTCTATTTTAAAAGCTTGAAAGTTCTACTATAGCTAATTTTAAACTTGAGCATACAAAAAGGCTTAGGATTAGTAAGTAATTAATTTAGTAACTTTTGTCTTGGAAAACATGCAGGGTATAAATATGATTTATTTCAAACCAAAACATGATTACACTTGGAAACCTTGTATGTATGTAGGCAAAATTATAAATAAATGCCTATATTCATTTAAAAATTGTTAAGTATTTATAAAATATGGTGTTATTTGTGAACAAGTGTAGATTCTTCTAAGTTAAAAATTACTACGAGGACAAGTGTTTCACTTTGGTTTACTAGATGCTCTAACCCAAGTATCTCAATAGTATCTGGCATTTACTAGACATTAAATGAGTAGTGGTTTCATATATGAGTCAATGGGTTTTGCAATTGTCAAACAAAGCTTTCTGGAATATGTTAGACTTAATTTTGTTTGTAAGTTTGGGTAGAATTGCAATACATACAGTGGATCAAGAGGGACATAGTAAAAAGTATTGAGTGAAAATGATTACAATATATTTAAGATGGACCAGTAAATGTAACAGAACATACATACTAAAGAATAGCAACTAATTAATAGAACAAATATGAAGGGCTTCACATGTCTTTCACAAAAACTAGTAGGAAAGTAGACAGAGAACCTCATTTAAGGAGAATAAGTATACTTTTTAAAGCCAATGAACTATCTTGCAACAATAAGCAAAATGAATCTAGAAGGTAAATTTAAATCCTTTCTCAAGAAGGCTGTTCTGAAATTCAAGAGCTGAGTGGTGAAGTTCTGGGTTAGGACCAGAAATGAGAGGAAAAAGCGTATAAAGTTTGATAAAGAATAGTTTGCACTTCAGAGTTTCCCATAAAGAAATAATCAACTAAGGGAAGTATAATGGCAAAATGAACAGGATAGAATAAAAAGGCTATAAACATTCTGGATTCTGCTTGTGGAAATTTTCAAGAATGAGTTAAATCTGTAGAACTAATTCTGAATGTTTATAACCAATTATTTGAATCAGCCTGTGTCCATCAGCAGGTGCCATCTTTGGCTGGTGGTCCCATTGGCCATGCTTCCTAGGAAGAAGGTCAACAAAGGCACGGGATGGTCCATTGGGCTGTATGGTGCCTGTCTGCGGAGACACTTTCTGGTCCACTTCTGCATTGTCCACATGATAAACAGCTCCATAAACTTCCAGCTCCTTGGACCTGACATTTATTCATTCTCAAGAGAAAACACTTGGTCTTTTCCATTAGGACATATTTCAAAAACTAGTAGAGGAATGTCCAAGATCGATTTGTGTCCATTCCCTGGATTACCTGTGTGAAAAGGAGAATTCCTTTTTACTTTTTGGGCCAGATTTGTTCTTTCAATTAGCCTTTTGGGAGAGCACTTAATCCTATAAAGGTGAAGTATTGGAAAAAAAGAGAAATCCAAGGATAGTGTGAACAAGATGGAGCAAGAAAAGCTGCGTCACCCCACTACCCATATAAACAGCTTGGAAAGAACTAGACAAAATGTGGCTCTTCCTGGGTCTGGAATGATGGGGACAATCAGGCCTACACCCACAACACGGCTATTAAAAAACCCGTTCCCACTTCCTGATCAACTCCTGATCTCTCTTATCTGGCTCTACATGAACTTTTCACTTTTGGACATGGTATATGCCTTACTTATCATGTTTATTAATTGTAGCTGCCCTTCGACTCCTGGAATGTGAGCTCTAGCGGGTGGAAGTCTTTGTGTGACTTGCCCTGTAAGGTGTCCCCAGACTCCAGAATTGCACTGCACATGGCAGGTGCTCCCTTATTACTGAATGAATAAAGAAGCCTGAATTGTTGCAATATTTTCTATTTTTCCATGTTCCTAATGACAATCTCCCAGTCTCTCATGAGGGAAAATGAATCCCCATGGATGCCCAAGGGAGAAGTGGCTTGCCTGGAGTCACAGGCCATGCTGAGGGCAGGAACAGTACATCTCTGCACAGGAAGTGGATTTCCATCAGCAGCTGGCCAGGCTCCAAGAAAAGCGACTCTTGTTCAGCTTAAGGCACAAGAGAACTATGATTCATACGTGTTTACAGAAACCGCAGTAAAGGAAGACAGGAGTTTATAGCAGGTGTCAAGCACACAGGTGGCTGTCTTCCCTGTGTTGCTATGGACAGAAACGAGCTCAGAATAAAGGCTGGGTCACTGTGCACTTGGTTGTGTTTTGCCCCACATTTCTCTGTGTTTGTGAGTGTGTGCACTTTAATTTACCTCCAGTCTACCCCAAAGTGGCAGTAAGTGACACACAGGCTGGAAGAAGGTAGAGCATGTTATAATCAGGGCCCAGGTTTTCTTTTTACTTTTTTGTTTAAATAGATAAACAAAAGGTTTTGGGTTTTAATGAAAAGCACAGGAAGTGGTAGCAAAATAATAAGGTTCTTTGTGGATGACATTTGAAAGCCCCTTTCTCCTCCCTCCCACCCAGCCCTGACTGTGAGCAAATGGGCACCTTGGTGCCCATTATCGCTGGTGGTCTGTATCCCTGCCTGGGGGGCACGGGCCTCCTGGATTCCATCACTGGTCACACACCAACATCAGTAGAAAGACACAAAGATTGAGGCCCTCCAGCAGCTTTAAACATTTAGAATGAATGCAACACTTTCAGATCTTAAATATTTTGATTAAAATATAAATGGCATCATTAGTTTCCATGTATTAATCTGAAGATAGAGATTTTACAATTTATGGGTAAGAAACAAATGCATCAGCCAACATTAATAGAAGTTCAGTATCACCTCTAGCGGTTGGTGTTTTTAACCTTCAGTGTTGATGTTTCTTTCTATCACCGAGGGACTAAAGAGAGCTCACTAAAACATATCTCAGAGCACAAGAACGGAGCCGCAGAGACACACCCAGAGCAGCTTCATCCTTTAGCTTACCCTGGGCTACTGGGAAGCTCTGTTCATCAGGGGACGCTATTCCTGTCGATGACCAGAAATCTTGGGTCAGGGTTCTTGGCAGTGACTATGGAACCACTGTCTTGGTCAACAACACACAGAGATGAGGGAAACAAGGGGGCTATAGGACTGGGTGTGGGGGCCTCAGCGTCTCATGATCTCTCATCTCACCCCACAAGCTTCCTTGGTTAGGCAGGTCCTAGACAAAGTGGTTATAAGGCACAGGTAATGATGTACCACATATGAGAATAATTATTTAAGTTGTATAAATCAAAACAAATTTGACTCTGAGCCACTACTCAGCAAGATCAAGGAGTAGCCAAGCCATTGACTGCAAGTCCAGCCTCAGGGGCTCATGTATTTCAGGGAACCACAAGGGAGCCTTAGTTTACATAAGGTGGAGTTGCTGGTGCTCATTTCTGTTATCTGTGATATTAGAGACAGAAATCTCTGATAACAGTGCCAACTTTCTCTTTGCAAAATTCAGCCCAAGCATCTTCTCTCAGAGTGCCAATGTGGTAAGATAGCTACCTCATGAGACTTACTATCACAAGAACAGCATGGAAAGACCCACCCCTGGAATTGAACAACCTCCCACCAGGCCCCTCCCAACACTCAGGAATTATGGGAGCTGCAACATGAGATTTGCATAGGGACACAGCAAAACCACATCACAGGGCCACAGAACCTTGTGGCCGCACAGCAGCACAGCAAGGAGTTGGCTAGGCCACATGTTTACCAGATGAGTTTCCAGAGAAACTAAAAGAGTGCAGATACCCACACACACATGCATATACACACATACACACACTACACACATGCACACATACATACATATACACACAAATGCATGCACATGCACACACATATACACACATGCACACATGCATACACACTTACACATGCACACACATATACACAGACATGTACAGACATGCACGTACACACATGCATGCATATACACACATACACACATGCACACAGATGTACATGCACACATACATGTACACATACACACAGATACATATACACACATGCAAACACACATATACACGTACACACATATAAACACATACACATGTACATGTATATACACAATGCATGCACACACATGCACGTCACACACAAACACATGCACACTTGCATACACACATAAACACACATACACATGAACATGCATGCACATACACACATGTATACACACATAAACACAAATGCACACACATAGAAATGCATACACAGATACATACACACATGCACCCACATACACCTACACACATATACATGCAGGTACACACATAACCACATATATACTTACACACACATGCACACATACTGAATGAAAAATTCCATCAGTAGATGCCAATACAAAGAATACCAAGATTCTACAATTATCTGACAAAGATTTTAAATCGGTCCATCATACAAATGCTGCAATGAGCAATTATGCACATGCTGGAAACAAATGAAAAAAAAGGAAAGCCTCAGCCCAGACGTCAATAATATAAAGAAGAACCAAATAGAAATGTTAAAACTAAAAGCTATAAAATTCTAATTAAAAAAATGAAAGTCAATGGATTTTCTAAAGAGCAAAGCAGAGGAAACAAACCAAACAGAGAGTGAACTGAAAACAATGAAAAGTATTCGAACTGAACAACAGAGAGAAGAGTAGACTGAAAACAAACAGAGAATCTGAAGACCTATGGTGTTATCATACACAAAAAAATCTAAAATTCCTGTCCTCAAAAGAGGAAAAAGAAGGTAAGATTGAAAAACATTTGAAGTAAAAATGTCTGAAAATTTAACAAATTTGGTAAAAGGCATAGAACAACAGATTTAAGAAACTGGGCAAAACCCAAGGAGCACAATCAAACAAACAAACAAATCTACATCAAGACACATCTTAGTAAAACATCTGAAAATTAAACACAAAGAAAGAAATATCAAAGGAGCAGGAAGAAAGAGCACTAACACCTGACCCAGAAGGAAAACATTCATGTGACAGTGTCACATGAATGTTTCTCATAAGAAACCAGGAAGGCAACATTTTTAAGTGCTGGAAGAAAATAATTATCAACATAGAATGCTATATCCAGTGAGAGGATGTTCCAGTATTGAGGGGGATCAAGACATTCTCAGTTGAAGGAAAACTGAGAAATGAATGGTTAGTATCCCTACCCTACAAAATATAGCTGAAGGGAGTTCTCTAAACAAAAAAAAAAAAAAAAAAAAAAGAGGAAAAAGGAAGGAATTTTGAAACACCAGGAATAAAAAAAGAACAAAGAAAACAGTAAAAATATGGATAAATGATAAATATTCATTTTCCTCTTGAGTTTTCTAAATTATGTTTTGCCGTTGAGGCAAAAACTTCAACACCATATCAAATGTTTCTTACATTACATCAAGGAAATATTTAAGAAAAATATATTACAAAGGAGAGAAGACAAAGGCACACAGAAATGAAGATTTATTTAATGCACTTATAAAGATGAAACATAAAAACCAGTAGACAGAAAACAAAAGTCAACAAATTATAAAATTAAAATCATACAGAGTATGAGCACAGAATGTATGTTCATTATCACAATAAAATCAAACTGGTAATAGATGACAGTAAAACCTTCAAACATTTTGAAACTAAACAGCATGTTTCTAAATAATCTATGGGTCAAAAAGTGAATTCAAAGGAAATAAAACATATATTGAACTTAATGTGAAAAAATGTCAAAATCTTTGGTACAAAGCTGAAACATTGCTGAGAGAGAAATTTATAGAACTAAATGCTTACATTAAAGACAGGGGGGAAAATCAAATAGACTAAGTTTCTACTTCATGAGCCTAGAAGATGAAGAGTAAAACACGTGCAAATTAAAAGGAAATGATTAATAAAGATAAGATCAAAAATAAATAAAACCAAAAACAGAAAAACAATTAAAAAAACTGGTTATTTGAAGAAAATCAAAGAATTGATCCTCTTCTTGACAATATTGACAAAGAAACAAAGAAAGAAGAGAAATTATCAACATCAAGGATGAAATAAGAGACATCACTACAGATTATACAGACATCAAAAAGATAATAACTGACTCTACACACACATTCACCTGTTTAGATGACATGGATAGTTCCTCAATAAACACCAACTACCAAAACTCACCCAATATAAAATTATTTGAATAGTCCTATAATTATTAGAAAAAAATAAATTTAGAATTTAAAAACTCTCAGAAGAGAAATCTCCAGACTAATATTGTTTCACAGAAGAATTTAATTTCAATTCTACATAATTTCAACCAAGAGATAGAAGAGATGGGAGCACTCTTATTTCATTTTATGAAGCTAATATTACCCTCATACCAAAATAGACAGACAATTCAAAAAAGAAAATAAAACTAGAGACTAATAATCTATAATGTTTGTGAATATAGATGCAGAAATCTTTAACAAAAGATTACCAATTAGAATTCAGCAATATATAAAAAGTCATATACTGTGATTACAGGAGGTTTATTCAACTAACATTACACTTAACAATGAAACATTTAATGCCTTCCCTCTAAAACAGGAAACAAAGCAAGGATGTTTAATTTCATCAGACATATTTCTGTCATTGCTTCTGCAAGCACATTTAGTCTGGTTCTGATACTTGGACATTTATGAACATTTGATTTAACTGTGTTTCTGATTTCCTGTGTTTTCTGTATATTTTTCAAACAAGACCTTTTCAAGCTTTATATTCATTGTTACACTGGGACGGATTTACATCTGGTGTATCCCAGTATTTACCAGTTCAAGCTCAATTTCTATACACTGAGAAGATTCAGAACCACATGTATGATGGACTAAATTGTCCAAACCTGTGTGTTCTCTTCAGTGCTTCTGGTCTAGGAGTAGTTTTCTAGCATTCTTACAGTTAGTAATACTTTTTACTTGTCTGGTTTCGCCCACATTAATTTATAAACAGAGGAAATACACAGTCCCAATTAGGTTGGAGTGCCTGAGCCATTCAGTGGCAACACCTCTTCAATTACCTAGGGTTGATGGATGAGTACTGACTTACCAAGTGCCAGGAAAATTTTGAGACTTTTTCCATTTTTTAGATGTGCTAGTCTGCAGAGTTATGAAAAGAGAATATTGTGCTGTGTGAAGTTCAACTAGTTTTCAAAAATCTTGGTTATTCCAGAGCTACAGCTTCAAAATAAAAAGTACAAACTCTGGAATACTGATGTTCATTAAATGAAAAGGGACATGATTTACATAATTTTAAAGCCAGCTTAAATTAGAAGTTAAAAAATTACCTTCAGATTTTAAGATAAAAGGTGAATATAATTTGACAAATTTGAGAATATAGAAATCTTCACAAGTATTAGATGGCCCACACATTTTATGTACTTGAAATTTGCTAAAAGAATAGAGCTTAAGTGTTCTCAGAATAAAAAGGAATGATAACTATGTGAAGAAATGGATATGTTAATTAGCTTGACTTCAATAATTGGTCCATTATATCTATGTATATCAAAACCTCATTCTATATGCATTAAATATATAAAATTTCAATAAAAATTAAACAAATAGTGCTGCTCTTCAGTTTAAAAAATACTTGGAAGAAATAATTCTTAGAGGAACTTTGATCCACATGTTTATCACTTAATTTATGCTCCTTATTTTTATTTACATGTAGCTTAAGTTTATTTTTTTTCTTGTTATCTGCTAGCTCCATATTTATATGCTTGGAATAGCACATGAAATCATGAGTCATGTGAATATGTACATGTCTTATAGTAATATTATAATATTAAAAATAAATTTTATTCATTTGTGTGTGGGTCTGGAATAAGTCACCTAGTCTTATTTATCATTTTAATTAAAACATGTAATATTCATGAAATGTTCCTTATTCTTAAGCCTGAACAACCAATATTTAATTTTGAAATCCATATTAACTTCTAATCAAAGGCACTCAGGGTTTGTGACCTTGAGTTTTCTTTTTCCTCTTGTTCCTTCTCAGGTGATTAGGATCTAGATGTCTGTGATTCTTCCTAACCTCAGGAATTACTTTTGTTAAAAACAAAATCACTGTATTTAAATGAGTTCTGATAGATTCCAGGCTAAAAATGACTATTCTTCCAGACAAGAAGGCCATCCAAGGGACCCTTAACCCTTTATGTCATGTGCCACTTGACCTCAGGAAAAGAGAATGAAGACGCTTTGACCCTGGGGCAATGGGCATGATTTATCCACCAGAAATCAAGTGCTCTCAAGTCCACAGGTCTTGGGGTAAGCTGTATGACAATCAAAGTAAAGTAAAAATAATTTGCTGTGAAATTTTTTCTCAAAAACATGAAATAGTAGTTGTTAGGGTAGTTAGAAGACTTTAATAAATAATCAATGATCTTGCCTTCTAAATGTTGTTAGGGTCATCATTGCCAGTTAGGCTCATTGCACAAGTAGCAGCTGTGTTTTTAATAATTAAGAATTCTATCCAGGCGTGGTAGCTCACACTTGTAATCCCAGCACTTTGGGAGGCCGAGTCAGGTGGATCACGAGGTAAGGAGTTCGAGACCAGCCTGACCAACATGGTGAAGCCTCATCTCTACTAAAAGTACAAAAATTAGCTGGGCATGGTGGCACACACCTGTAATCCCAGCTACTCAGAAGGCTGAGGCAGGAGAATTGCCCGAACCTGGGAGGCGGAGGTTGCAGTGAGCCAAGATCGTGCCACTGCACTCCAGCCTGGGGGACAGAGTGAGACTTTGTCGAAAAAAAAAAAAAAAAAAAAAAAAGAGTACATGTTGACTTTTAGCATCCAGCTGAGACTATTTCATAGTGGTTTCAGTTTTATTACTTCATACAATTAATCTATTGCCTTTAGATTTAACCCATTGTCTTTATAATGCTGAAAAGTATGTATTTTAACTTTCATAATGTGGTAAAATTACAAAACTTTCTAACAAGGAGAACAGCATTGATTATGCAAAAGTAAAACATGATGGGTTTGTGTGGAACATTTGGCTCTCTCAAACACTTATATCTCTCCTTTGGGGTTATGTGCTGTTTCAGTTTCTTATTTGCAGTCACCTTGGATGTGGATTACAAGGCAGACCTGAGCTTGTGTCGTTGCTTTGACCTAAACATCCTTTGACTCTAGAGTGGAGGAATAGAGAATACAAGCATTTTGAACTCATTGTCCCTCTTCTTAAAGTTGAGGACCATTTGCAAGGTGATAAATGCTGGTTGACCTCTGATGCAAAAATATCTCCAAGAGGGAGGAGAAGCATACAAGACTTAAAAGTAGAAAGCCTAGGTTTGATGGCAAAGATTCACTTTCCCTGGGCCTCCCTCTACATATGACTAAATACTTTTGGAATAAATAACTTGACAGAAAACCACAAAAGGTCCCTGAAAGGTGGAGGGAAAATAGACCAACTGAAGACCTGTGGACGGAGTTTCTGGACTTTACTTTGAAAAGACTCTCAAACTATAATTAAATTGTCATTGAAACTATGGATTACAGAGTAAGCCAGGATGCGTATACTAAACCTAAATAAAGCACATGCAAAAATAGAAGATGTAAATAGAACCAAGGGTTTCCTGAGATAGTATCTAAAGTATTAAGGATTTTGAAAAATCACTCATGACACAAGTAAACAGAAAAAATATAACCCGAATGAGAAAAGAAAATCAACTGACCTCTCTCCCTTCAACATTAAGATAGATTAAATGCTGGAGTTATGTGAGAAGAATTTTAAAATATATTTATAATTTTATTACAATATAATTTTCAATTTTAATTATAAAATTGTAATTTAATTATAATTTAATTATAAAATTATAAAAATTTAGTGATAAAAATTTAATTATAAAATCACAATTTTAATTATAAAATTGTTTGAACAATATTATAATAAATTTTCTCAAAACAAATTAAATAATAAAAAATATCTACAAACACATACAATTTTGTAAATTTTTAAAAAGACCTTGAAAATTATAGAACTAAAAAGTATAAAAATCAAAATAAAGAATTAATCAGATGATCTAAAAAGCACAATGGATATGACAAAGGATGAAATCAGTTAACATGAAGACAGATTATGAGAGTTTGCACAATGGAGAAAAATTAACTTGAAGAAAAGAGATAACAGAGTGTCAAGGAGTTTTGGGACAACAGCAGAGGGTCTAGCATTTGTATCCTCAAAACCCTAGGAGAGAAGAAATTGTAAAAGTGCAGGTGCATTTGAAGAAATAATTATATGATTTTGGCAAACTCTATATAATAATATGGAATGGCTGAAAACTTCTCCAATTTGGTGAAAGACATTTTAATACATTCCAAAGAGTATAAATGCAAAGAAATCCTAAACAAAATGCCTGATAATTAAAGCTCTAAATTCTAAAAATGCCTGATAATTAAAGCTCTAAAATCTAAAAATACCCAATAATTAAAATCTAAAAAGAAAAAAATATTTAAAAAATCATTATAGAGAAATGACATTATTAGTAAAGGAAGACCATCTTAATAAACATGAGTTTCTCATCAGAAACCATGGAGGTGAGAAGCATCACAACATTTTACAGGTACTGAAAGAAAAGAATTTTATAGCTAACAAAACTATCCTTCAAGAATGAAGGAAAAGGTAAGATATTTCCAGCTGAAGGCAAATTAAGCTAACTTGTCACTAGAAATCTTACACTTAATAGCTAATGATAAACAAATATATAGAAAATCGATAATAAGAGACAGAGATTGTGAACTTCATAAGGAAAAAAAGGACAATGAAATGTAGAAAAATGGGAGTTAATAAACTATGCTTCACCTCATGAATTTTTTAATCATATTTCACTGTCAAAGCACAAATTATAACACCATTAGCTATGGTGCTCAATGTACACAGAGGAAACTTTTTTAAAAGTTAAGTTTAAAAAGTAGACAAGGTAAGGGATTGAATTAAAAGTGAGGTTTCAATACTTCAGTTGAAAAGATGAAACACTGATACTAATAGGCTGAGATAAGATACATATATAGTAATATCTAGAGCAACAAGAAACAAAACTATATAAAGCAATATAGTCACTCACATTATAAATGAATCAAAATAGATTCTAGGCCAGGTGTGGTGGTGCATGCCTATAATGCCAGCACTTTTGGAGGCTGAGGCAGACAGATCACTTGAGGTCAGGAGTTTCAGATCAGCCTGGCCAACACGGTGAAATCCTGCTTCTATTAAAAATATAAAATTTAGCTGGGCAGGATTGCACACACCTGCTACTCGGGAAGCTGAGGCAGGAAATTAGCTTGAATCTAGAAGGCAGATGTTGCAGTGTGCCAAGACCACACCACTGCAGTCCAACCTGGGTGACAGAGTAAGACTCAGCCTTGGGAAAAAAAAAAAAAAAAAAAACACCAGAATTCTAAAGAAAATGTTCGAGTATCCCCACAGGAAATAAAAGGAAGAAAAAGAAACAGAGGAATAAGAAACTGAGAGTACATACAGAAAATAAATACTAACATGGCAAGTTGATGCCCTGACAATTACTTTGTTACTTTATGAGGACAGTTATTTTAAGTGTAAATGACCTAAATACACCTCAAAAGACAGATTGGCTGAGCAGACAAAAATCATGAAACAATGACATGCTATCTATAGAAACTCGCTTTAAGCATGTAAAATGTTGCAAAAACCTGTATCACCAAAAGTTTAATTAAAAGGTGTGATTATATTAATATCAGATAAAAATAGACTTAAAACAAAGAAAATTACTAGGATCAAAGACAGGCAGGTGTTACATAGTGATGAAAAGATTATTCCACTAAGAAAACATGTGAATCCTAAATTTCTGTGCACCAAAAAAACAGAGCTTCCATATACATGAAGAAAAAACTAATTAAAATGAAAAAGAAAGAAACCCACTTTTATAGGTGGGAGCTTCAACAACCTACTTTCATTAATTGATAGGGATATAATACTTGACCAAAAATCAGCAAACTATGAAAAAACAATATCATCCATCACAAGGAACTATTTGACATTTACAGAAAACTCTACCAACAAAATGAGAATATACATCCTTTTTAACCACCCATGGAACATTTCCCAGGACAGGCCATATCCTCAAGCATAAAACAAATCTTAATAAATTTAAAAAATTGAAATCCTCCAGAATAGTCCTGTATCAATAGTGAAACAAACTGCTGATGAATAACTAAAAGTCAACAGAAACATCTTTGAATACAAGGAAAGTAAACAACACACTTCTAAATAACCCATGGGCCAAAGAGGGAAGTCCAAATAAATTTTTTAAAATACATTAAACTATGTTTGAATAGTTATGAAAACAAAAACTGTACATATCAAGTGCATATAAAGCATTTATAACAGTGCTGAGAAAGAAACCTATAATACTAAGTGCTGACATTAGAAAAGAGAAAAGATTTTACATGAACAATCTAAGTTGCTTCTTGAAAAACTGGAAAAAGAAGAGCAAAATGAATCCAAACATGGAGAAAGAAAATATTAATGAAGATAAGAGCAGAAATTAATGAAATTGAACAGTGAACATCATTTAAAAAAAAAAAGCTGGTTCTTTGGGAAAACAATCAAACTCTGGCAATACTGAACGAGAGAAAAGACACAAATTACCAATATCAGGAATGGAACAAAGAATATCACTACTATTTTGTAGCCATTAAAAAAATAATATGGGATTTGTATGAACTTTATGTTCCACAAACCAGAAGCTACCAAATCTCACTCAAAGAGAAAAGGTTACAGGTACAGTCTGATAACCATCAAGTAAATTGATTTGTAACTAAAGACTTCCTGAAGAATTAATACCCAAACATATATATATATATAATATATGGGTATTAACTAATAATTATATATTATTAATTTATATATAAAATACCCAAATATATATATATAAAATACCAAAAAAAAATAGACAAGTGTGTCTCATGAACCTAGATACAAAACCCTTCAATAAAATATTAGCAGATTAAATCCAGCCATGTACACAAAGCACAGTATATCACAAATAAATGGGACTCATTCCAAGCATGCAAGGCTAGTTCAATACTTGAAAATCAATATAATATATCAGAAAGCTAAAGAAGAAAAATAGTATAGCTGTCTCAAGTGATGCAAAAAAAGAAAGTACTTGTCAAAATTCACTTGTTTATGATTAAAAACAAATTCAGCATACCGGAAATAAGAGGGAATTCTGCCACCTGATAGAGAAGATCCACAGAAAACCTACAGTGCACATCATACTTACACGTGGAAGACTGAATGCTTTCCCTCTAAAGTCAGGAAGAAGGCAAGGACATATATTCTCATCACTGCTACTCAACAGAGTATTGGAAGCTTTAGTCAGCACGATGTAGCTAAATAAATAAATGGCCTACAGATTGGAAAGAAAGAAATACAACTCAGTTTGCATAAGACATAATTGTCTATGTACCAAAATTTTAAGAAATTTACAAGAAACCTTCTAAAACTAAGAGCGAATTCAGCAAGGTTAGAAGATACAAGTTCAACACAAAACTCTCGATTGCATTTCTATAGGCTAACGGTAAACATGGGGACATAAAACTGAAAGCATTAGTCTATTTAAAAGCACGCTGAAGAACATTAAGTGCTTAAGTATAAATCTATAAAACCATGGGCAGGATCTGTACCCTAACAGTTACAAAAATAATGCTGATGAAAAAAATAAATAAATAAAAGAAGACCTTAATAAATGGCAAGACATACTGGTTTTTCCTAGATTGGCAGTTTCCACATAGCAGAGATGTCAGTTCCCCCCAAATTAACCTATAAGCATAATGCAACTTGTATTACAATCCAAGCAATGTAATTTTTAGATATATGCAAGTTTATTCACACATTTATACAGAATTTAAAAGGCCCTTGAATAGGCCAAAGCATTTTGCAGAGGCAGAATGAAGTGAGAGGCTTTAGTCTTCTGATGGCAAGGTGTGCTCTCTAGCTGCATTAATCAAGACTGTGTGGCCAAAGGATGTACACACAGATCAATGAAACAGAATAGAGAGCCCAGAAATAGATCCATTCAAATATGCCCAACAGATTTTTGACAAAGATAAAAAAACAATTCAAAGGAGGAAAAATAGCTTTTAAATAAGTTGTGTTGGGGCAACTGGACATCTGTAAACAAAAACATGAACTTTGACTTAAACCTCATAGCCAAGACAATGGTAACTTAAAATGGAGCAGGGAATCAAGAGAAGATATTTAATGTTTATTTTCTCCATGCTTTCCCGGATCACCTCAACAGTGCAAAGAAACGATGCTATCCCCAGCATGTACATATGTTTCCTTTACAAGTGAACATTGGTATTTCCGGAATACACTAAAATTTCCCTTTACAAATAATTCCCCTTTTGTCTGTAGTGTCCCTCCTCGACTCTCTCCCTTCTGTACCTTGGTGACCCCCACTGATGGGAGGCAGAAAAGCCATTGCCACCCTCACCGGAGTGGGAGGAGACTAACACTCTGGCATCCTTCTTCTCCCTTGGGAACCTGTTGGGATGGTCCCTGCTGACATGTGACGATTCCTTCTTCACAAGTGTGGCTCTTCCTCTATGCTGATTCTTCCAAGCTGGGCACCTCACCTTTTATCTCCTTTCCTCCAGCACCTAGCAGAGTACCTGGCACACAGTAAGTGTTTAATCACTTTGGCTGCATTGATTTGCACAATCAATTTGAAAAGATTTAAAATGAACTCACTGTGGTTTGCTTTGATTTGAACAATTTGATTTTGAGGTGAATTAAGACAAAGTCTGAGAATAAGACTGAGTGGAAATGGTGAGATTCCCCAGATTTAGCAATTTACAGTCAGCAGTTGTTAAGCTGTAGACTTTTGAATCAGAGAGACCTAAGTTTTGACCTTATTTCCAATACCCAGTAAAGGCATGACTTTGAAAAGTGACTAATGTTTGCCTAGTCTCAGTGATTTTCATCTTTAAAATGTGAGTAATAACAACATCTGCTGTATTAGTCCATTTTCATGCCGCTGATAAAGATATACCCGAGACTGGGCAATTCACAAAAGAAAGATATTTATTGGACTTATAGTTCCACATAGCTAGGAGGCCCCAAAATTATGGTTGAAGGCAAGAGGAGTAAGTCACGTCTTACATGGATGGCAGCAGGCAAAGAGAGAGCTTGTGCAGGGAAACTCCCATTTTTAAACCCATCACATCTCCTGAGACTTATTCACTATCACAAGATCAGCACAGGAAAGACCTGCTCCCATAATTCAATTATGACACAAGGGAACTGTGGGAGATAACAATTCAAGATGAGATTTGGGTAGGGACACAGCCAAACCATACCTCAGAGTGCAAAATTAAAGGGACTCGATAATATCACCCATTAATTTGATTATAAATGTCATTGTATTATTCCATCATTTGAAAGATTAAATCTTCCAAATGCTGTGGCAATGTAAAATAATATATTTGGGTCTATGGTGCTTATTTTTATATTTGTACTTGTGGTAATCTTTGAGCATGGAGTTAGTGTTTGTCCAGACATTCCCAGATACAGTTTGTAGACATGTGTCCCATTACTGAGCATATACCCAAAGGATTATAAATTATTCTATAAAGACACGTGCACATGTATGCTTATTGCAGCACTATTTACAATAGCAAAAACTTGGGACCAACCCAAATACCCATCAATGATAGACTGAATAAAGAAAATGTGGCACATATACACCACGGAATACCATATAGCCATAAAAAAGAACAAGTTCAGGTCCTTTGCAGGGACATGGATGAAGCTGGAAACCATCAGTCTCAGCAAACTAACACAGGAACAGAAAACCAAACACCACATGTTCT
>CAUYQU010083120.1:0-11811 GCA_963574635.1 Cheracebus regulus
TTTTTTTGCTGTACAGAAGCTCTGGAGTTTAATTAGGTCCCATTTGTCTATTTCGGCTTTTGTTGTCAATGCTTTTGGTGTTTTAGTCATGAAGTCCTTGCCTATGCCTATGTCCTGAATGGTTTTGCCTAGGTTTTCTTCCAGGGTTTTTATGGTGTTAGGTCTTATATTTAATCTTTAATCCATCTGGAGTTAATTTTAGTGTAAGGTGTCAGGAAGGGGTCCAGCTTCTGTTATCTGCACACTGCTAGCCAGTTTTCCCAACACCATTTATTAAACAGGGACTCCTTTCCCCATTGCTTGTTTTTGTCAGGTCTGTCAAAGATCAGATGGTTGTAGATGTGTGGCATTGCCTCCAAGACCTCTGTTCTGTTCTATTGGTCTATATCTCTGTTTTGGTACCAGTACCATGCTGTTTTGGTACCAGTACCATGCTGTTTTGATTACTGTAGCTTTGTAGTATAGTTTGAAATCAGGTAGCCTGATGCCTCCAGCTTTGTTCTTTTTTCTTAGGATTGTCTTGGATATGCAAGCTCTCTTTTGGTACCATATGAAGTTTAAGGTATTTTTTTCCAGTTCTGTGAAGAAGGTCATTGGTATCTTGATGGGGATAGCATGGAATCTATAAATTACATTGGGCCATATGGCCATTTTCACAATATTTATTCTTCCTAACCATGGGCATGGAATGTTTCTCCATCTGTTTGTGTCCTCTCTTATTTCCTTGAGCAGTGGTTTGTAGTTTTCCTTGAAGATGTCCTTTACATCCCATGTTAGTTGTGTTCCTAGGTATTTTATTCTCTTTGTAGCAATTGTGAATGGGAGTTCACTCATGATTTGGCTCTGTCATTGGTGTATAGAAATGCTTGTGATTTCTGCACATTGATTTTGTATCCTGAGACTTTCCTGAAGTTGCTTATCAGTTTAAGGAGATTTTGGACTGAGATGATAGGGTCTTCTAAATATACAATCATGTCATCGGCAAATAGAGACAATTTGACTTCCGCTTTTCCTAACTGAATACCCTTTTTTATTTTTCTTGCCTAATTGCTCTGGCTAGAACTTCCAATACTATATTAAATAGGAGGGGTGAGAGAGGACATCCTTGTCTACTGACGGATTTCAAAGGGAATGCTTCCAGTTTTTGCCAATTCAGTATGATATTGACTGTAGGTTTGTTGTAAATAGCTTTTATTATTTTGAGATGTGTTCTTTCGGTACCTAGTTTATTGGGAGTTTTTAGCATAAAGGGCTGTTGAATTTTGTCAAAGGCCTTCTCTGCATCTATTGAGATAATCATGTGGTTTTTGTCTTTGATTCTGTTTATGTGGTGGATTACTTTTATAGACTTGCATATGTTGAACCAGCCTTGCATTCCCGGGATGAAGCCTACTTGTTCGTGATGGATGCGTTTTCCCTGTGCTGTTACAATTGGTTTGCCAGTATTTTATTGAAGATTTTCACATCTATGTTCATTATGGATATTGGCCTGAAGTTTTCTTTTCTTGCTGAGTCTCTGCTGGGTTTTGGTTTCAGGATGATGTTGGTCTCATATAATGATTTGGGAAGGATTCCCTCTTTTTGAATTGTTTGTAATAGTTTTAGAAGTAATAGTACCAGCTCCTGTTTGTATGTCTGGTAGAATTCGGCTGTGAACCCATCTGGACCTGGGCTTTTTTTTGGGTGGTAGGCTCTTAAATGCTCTCTCAACTTCAAACCTTGTTATTGGTCTATTCAAGGTTTCAATTTCTTCCTGTTTTAGGCTTGGGAGGATGCAAGTGTCCAGGACTTTATCCATTTCTTCCAGGTTTACTAGTTTATTTGCACAGAGTTGTTTGTAATAATCTCTGATGATAGTTTGTATTTCTGTGGAATCTGTGGTGATATCCCTTTTATCATTTTTTATTGCATCTATTTGATTATTCTCTCTTTTCTTTTTTATTAATCTCACTAGCAGTCTGTCCATTTTGTTGATCTTTGCAAAAAAAAACAGCACCTGGATTTATTGATTTTTTTGAAGGGTTTTTTGTGTTTCTATCTCCTTCAGTTCTGCTCTGATCTTAGCTATTTCTTGTTTTCTGCTAGCTTTTGAGTTTTTTTGATCTTGGTACACTACCTCTTTCAATTTTCATGATAGGGTGTCAATTTTAGATCTTTTCTTTCTTCTCTGGTGAGCATTTATTGCTATAAATTTCCCTCTAGACACTGCTTTAAATGTGTCCCACAGATTCTGGTATGTTGTGTCTTTGTTCTGGTTGGTTTCAAAGAACATCTTTATTTCTGCTTTCATTTCATTGTTTATCCAGTCGACATTCAGGAGCCAGTTGTCCAGTTTCCATGAAGTTGCATGGTTCTGAGTTAGTTTCTGAATTCTGAGTTCTAATTTGATTGCACTGTGGTCTGAGAGACTGTTTGTTATGATTTCTGTTCTTTTGCATTTGCTCAGGAGTGATTTACTTCCAATTATGTGGTCATATTTAGAGTAGATGCCAGGTGGTGTCGAGAAGAATGTATATTCTGTGGATTTGAGGTGGAGATTTCTGTAGATGTCTATTTGGTCCACTTGATTGAGATCTGAGTTCAAGTCCTAGATATTCTTGTTAATTTTCTGTCTCGTTGATCTCTCTAATATTGACAATGGAGTGTTGAAGTCTCCCACTATTATTGTGTGGGAGTCTAAGTCTCTTTGTAGGTCATTAAGAACTTGCTTTATGTACCTGGGTGCTCCTGTATTGGGTGCATATATATTTAGGATCATTACTTCTTGATGCACTGATCCTTTTACCATTACATAATTCCCTTTTTTGTGTCTTTTGATCTTTGTTGGTTTAAAGTCCATTTTATTAGAGATTAGGATTGCAACTTCTGCTTTTCTTTGCTCTTCGTTTTCTTGATAAATCTTTCTTCATCCCTTTATTTGTAGCCTATGTGTGCCCTTGCACATTAAATGGGTTTCCTGAATACAGAACACTGATGGGTTTTGACTCTTTATCCAATTTGCCAGTCTGTGTCTTTTGAATTGGACATTTAGTCCATTTACAACTGCATGGAACAGCAGAGCTCCCAGCACAGCACTTGAGCTCCTATAAGGGACAGACTGTCTCCTCAAGCAACTCCCCGACACTGGTATAACCAAAGAGACACCTCATAAAGGAGAGCTCAGGCTGACATCTGGCGGGTACCCTTCTGGGATGAGGATAGCAGAGGAAGAAATCAGTGGTAACCCTTGCTGTTCTGCAGCCCCTGCGGGTGATCCCCAGTCAAGCGGGGTCTGGAGGGGACCTCCAATGGTCCCACAGCAGAGGGGCCTGACTGTTAGAAGAAAAGCTAAGAAACAGAAAGAAATAGATTCAACATCAACAAAAAGGACGTCCACTCAGAGACCCCATCCGAAAGTCACCAAGTACAAAGACCGCAGGTAGTTAAAACCACTAAGATGGGTAGAAACTAGCACAAAAAGCATGAAAACACCAATAACCAGAATGCCTCTCCTCCTCCAAGGTATCACAACTCCTCACCAGCTAGGGATCAAAGATGGATGGAGAATGAATCTGATGAATTGACAGAAACAGGCTTCAGAAAGTGGGTAGTAACTAACTTCTCAGAGCTAAAAGAACATGTGCCAACCCAATGCAAAGAAATTAAGAACCTAGAAAAATGGTTAGATGAGATGCTAACTAGAATAAACAGCTTAGAGAAGAATATAAACGACTTGATGGAGCTGAAAAACACAGCACGAGAACTTCGCAAAGCATAAACAAGTGTCCATAGCCAAACTGACCAAGCAGAAGAAAAGATATCAGAGATTGAGGATCAACTAAGTGAAATAAAATGAGAAGGTAAGAATAGAGAAAAAAGAGTGAGAAGAAATGAACAAAGCCTCCAAGAAATATGGGATTATGTGAAAAGACATAATCTACCTTTGATACACCTAATCTCTCAATGTGATGGAGAGAATGAATCCAAGCTGGAAAACACTCTTCAGGACATTATCCAGAACATCTCCAACCTAGCAAGGCAGTCCAACACTCAAGTCCAGGTAATACAGAGAACACAACAAAGATATTCCTCAAGAAGAACAATCCCAAGGCATGTAATCATCAGATTCACCAGAGTTGAAATGAAGGAAAAATTGCTAAGGGCAGCAAGAGAGAAAGGTTGGGTTACCCACAAAGGGAAACTCATCAGACTCACAGTGGATCTCTCTGCAGAAACCCTACAAGTCAGAAGAGAGTGGAGGCCAATATTCAATATCCTTAAAGAAAAAACTTTCAACTTAGAATTTCATATCTGGCCAAACTAGGCTTCATAAGTGAAGGAGCAAGAAAATTCTTTATGGACAAGCAATTGCTGAGTGATTTCATCACCACCAGGCCAGCCTTACAAAAGCTCCTGAAAGAAGCCCTAAACTAGGAAAGGAACAACCAGTACCAGCCACTCCAAACATGTACTAAATTTTAAAAACCATTGACACAATGAAGAAAATGTGTCAACTAATGGGCAAAACGTCCAGCTAGCATCTGTATAATCTTTTATTCATGAAGATTCAAAGATAATCGGATCATATAACTCCCTTACTTAAAAATCCTCAGCACCCCTCTATTAGATAATAGGATCTAAAGTGAATCCCATGGAATAAATAATCTTGAATGTTTCTAGATTGTCTTTTTGACTTCATTTTGCTCTGATTCAAAGAGATTCACCAAGTTCCAAGAAAACAGAACAGCTTTCAGCTCATGGAACCCAGAGAGCCCAGTTTTACACTGAGGCTTTTATTTATTCTTCTCTCTGACTGGAAGAAAACTGCTTTCTTTTATTCTTCAAATTAATAAGATACTTTTCATCCTTCACATTACGGCTTCTTAAACCACCTCCAAATTTCTTTCTATCTTTCAAATCTTATAGTATTCAAATACCTGTACTTAATATAGGTAGGTATAGGTATTATACCCATCTATTATATGGTAGGAGCCAACATATATGCATTGAGTATATATATATGAGTAAAACAGTTGCTTTATTATAAGTAATGGATAGATTTTAGTATATTTTAAGCACATAAATGGGTCAAATTTGGAATTTTATACAACACTGAGGCAACAGTGTAGAATATGACTTTTTAATACCTAATATTCTGATTTCATTCTTTGTCCAAATGAAAAATATCCTTGAAAAGAAGATTCGACTGAATACATAATTTTTTCACTAAGTCTTATTGTAAACTTTCATATGCAAAAAACAAAAAATTTGGGGATGGCACACTAGTGCAAATACCATAGTGGATGCAATTATATACAGAAGAATATTTTGCATTTTATTTATAAATAATTGCTTTTTCACAACACTAGCATTAATGTATTAATGAGAAGTCCTTATGTGTATTATAATTAAAAATGAGTAAAAGTCAATATTCTATAGGAATATTCCTATCACTTTAAAAAAAATCTCATTCCTCTGTTTTTATACAGTTATCATGAGGAAAATCACCTTGCTTAAATAAATAGAAGTATTTGTTATTGTTGTAAAGAGAAATAGTAAATATGATAATATAGAAACAAAAAATTATGTTGATGTCATATGTGGAGGAGCAGATATATGGATAGATATGAGTAATTTTGGAAGCAACCTAGATATTAAGTGAAAGAGATGTAATGAGATTTTGGAATGATTTAAAGTAAAAGAAGAAAAAGTGTATAGGGAAGTTTCAGGGTAGAATCTGATCTGATTAATTGTTTTGAGTGTAGAAATAATTTCATATGACTGAAAGTGAAAATAGAAGCTAAATGCCTTAAAAATTTATAGATAAATCAACCAAAAGTAATATCCTTCTGATAAAGTGTATTAAGCAAAATTAAGTAGAATTTTCAATAAAAAATGAAGACACCATCTATAGAGATCCTTTATTCATATTTTAACTCTGCCTGCCTTTAAGATGGTTTGAATATAACTCTGTCCTAATATGGGGTGTACAGGAAATCATGTTTGATTCCTTCTAGCTTATCCTATGTGTAAAACTACCTTTACTCCTTCAGGCCATATGAACAATCATGCTTTGACTGTTCTTTATAATGATCAACTATTGGTTTTACATACTCATGGTGAAGTGACAATGTCATCATAAAAGAGATTTCAAAAAAAACCACATACACAAATAAATCGGGTGAAAATTTCAACTATTTGATGGAAGCTGAAAATTCTCCCAGTTACAAACAATATGTCCCTCATTAATATAAACTGGTCACACCTATCAGAGTTTTCTCCAATAAAATCACATATCTAATTTAATAATTGAGTAGCTTTTGTGGAAAGCATGCTATTGTTTCAAAATGACAGGGATCAAAGAAACTATCATTAGAGTGAACTGGCCAACAGAATGGGAAAAAATCTTTGTAATCTACCCATGTGATAAAGGGCTAATAACCATAATCTATAAAGAACTTAAACAAATTTCTAAGAAGAAAATAACCCCACCAAAAAGTGAGTGAAGGATATGAACAGACACTTTGCAAAATAAGACATTTATGTAGCCAACAAACATATGAAAAAAAGCTCATCATCACTGATTGTTAGAGAAATGCAAATCAAAACCACATTGATATGTCATCTCATGCCAGTTAGACTGGCAGTCATTAAAAAATCTGGAGACAACAGATGCTGGAAAGGATGTGGAGAAATAGGAATGCTTTTACCCTGTTGCTGGGAGTATAAATTAGTTCCACCATTGTGGAAGACAGTGTGGCACTTCCTCAAGGACCTAGAAATAGAAATCCCATTTGATCCAGCAATCCCAATACTGGGTATATACCCAAAGGAGTATAAAACATCCTATTATAAAGACACATGCACACGTATGTTTATAGTAGCACTGTTCACAATAAGACTTGGAACCAACCCAAATGCCCATCAATGATAGACTGGATAAAGAAAATGTGGCGTGTATACACCACAGAATACTATACAGCCATAAAAAAGATGAGTACATGTCCTTTGCAGGGACATGGATGAAGCTAGAAACCGTCATTCTCCACAGACAGACACAAGAACAGAAAACCAAACACTGCATGTTCTCACTCATAAGTGGGTATTAAACAATGAGAACATATAGACACAAGGAGGGGAACATCACACACCAGGGCCTGTCGGAGGGGTATGGGGGATAGTGGAGGCATAGCAGGGGAGAGGGGGATTGTGGAGAGATAACATTAGGAGAAATGGCTAACGTAGATGACAGAGGGATGGACGCAGCAAACCACCATGGCACACGTATACCTATGTAACAAACCTGCATGTTCTGCACATGTACCCCAGAAATTAAATTATAATAATAATAAAAAATGAAATCTGAAAACAACTTAAAAAAAGGAATTAAATTCTACCTTACTTTGTCATATTAAAGACTGCCTTTCTAAACTTGAATTTCTGTAGACATGGAAGTGTCAATATGACATACAGAAGGATGGTTCTGGCACAGAGCTCAACATACCTAAGTAGTGAGCTCTGGAATACTCATGTCTCAATGTTTTCTACTTCTAAGTTTGAGAAATGTATTTTTGTTGTGGGTTGGTATTCTTTTCCCCTGAGGCTAGTTATGCACAATCTTTAAGTCTAGTTTTCTTTTTTGGAATTTAATCAATAAAATAAAATATTACCAACCATTTTTTCAAAAGACAAAATAAAGATAGAGATTTTGCATCCTTTCTCAATTTATAATATTTGTTGAAATGTTTATGTTTATCTTTACATAATAAGCATTTTATTTTGAGTTCAGTGAAATATACCTCTTCTCAGAAAATTTGTACATACTAGACTTTCAAAGTATACTAGCATTTATGATAATACCCTGACTTAGTCACTAAATTGTCTACTAAATTTTCTTCCGAATTATTAAACTTTTTTTTAAATTTTACAAATGTTAATTTTTAAAAGTCACATGCACTTTATGTAAGAGTTCCTCAACAGCAGTATTATTGCTCCTTTAGGCAGAAGAATTATTGGTTACATGGGATCTGTCTTGGGAGTTTTAGAATGTCTAGCTGCATCCATGTTTTGTACTCATAGACCCATTGTTACCTCCCGACTGGTGTTAAAAACAAGAATGATGTCACACAGTGCTAAATATTCCTTGAGGGTGGGACAAAATAACCTCCAACTGAGAATGGTACATTAAATAAGCTAAAATACACAGATCTGAATTGCATTGTTTAATTCTGGTAACCCGTCTCCTATTAACACTAAAAACATTTTGTTCACCGCAAAATATTCTATAGTGCTACTTTACTCCATTTATAATGAAATAAAAAATAAAATCCTTCAAAAACATGGATAATGAAATTTTAAAAACCGGTGTAAGGAAAGTTAAGAAATATTACCAAGAAAAACATATAAATAATCAGGAATATATTTAATGCTCATGGATTCAAAGAGTTAATTTAGTTAGGCAGTCAATTTTTCCTGAGTTGATATAATGGTTCAATTTCAATTTCTTCACATTTAAATCAAATGAACACCTGAGCAGAACAGAAGCATTTTAGAAATAACAATACAAAAGTCCTGTGGCATTTCTCCACAGAGAATCAAGTCTAACTGGTTAAAATTTTAAAATAAATTAAACAAACAAAAAACATTTCAGAGTAATCACTATAAAAAGTTGTGAAGAAAATATTATTGATATGCTAAGAGACGATAAAATGGAATCACATAAAGTACTCATTTTATACTACAAAGGAAAGTAAAGACAGAAAGATAAGAAAAAAAAAAACAAGTGCAACTTTAGAAAGTAGTACAAATATGGTAGATATTAATCTAACCATACCAACTGTCACCTTAAATATACATGGTCTAAATAAAACAAATTAAAAGCAGACCAAAACAGATGTTAACATTGTCAAGTAGTTATTATTACAGCAAATCTAAGAAGTTATATAGAGAATTATGTATAATGTATACCACAACTATATAAGATGTATTCCAGCTTTTCAAGGCTGTCTTAATACTTGAAAACATTATAAAATAGGGGCCAGGCACAGTGGCTCACGCCTATAATCCCAGCACTTTGGGAGGCTGAGACGGGTGGATCACAAGGTCCAGAGATCAAGACCATTCTGGTCAACATGGTGAAACTCCATCTCTACTAAAAGTACAAAAAATTAGCTGGGCATGGTGGCACATGCCTGTAGTCCCAGCTACTTGGGAGGCTGAGGCAGGAGAATTGCTTGAACCCAGGAGGCAGAGGTTGCAGTGAGCCGAGATCACGTCATTGCACTCCAGCCTGGGTAATAAGCGAAACTCCATCTCAAAAAAAAAAAATTATAAAATAATGTAATTTACCACATCAACAGGCTAACAAAAAAATCATGGAATGATGTCCATCTATGCAGACAAAGCATTTGACAAGATCCAACATTTTTTTTTCATGAAATAGAGCTAATATCATACTTAGTAGAGAGAAACTAGATTCTATCACTCTATGATAGGGAACAAGGCTAGGATGTCACCTCTCGTGTCTCCTATTCAACATTATGCTAAAAATCCTGACTAATGCAATAAGGCCAGAAAGAAAATGAAAGTTACACAAATCGAGATGAAAGAAATAAAACTATCTTTGTTCATAGATAACATGATTGTCTTTGAAAAAATTCCTCCAAAATTGACCAAAAGAAAATTCAGACATGAATAAGCTGTTGCAGAAACATTGCAAAACACTAGTTTAATGTAAAAAATGTTGTTGCTCTTCTATATACCTTTGATAGACAACCAGAATTTAAAACAAAAAATACAATACCATTTATAAAAACACTAAACAGGAAGTACTTGGCATAAATCTAACAAAATATGTATACCAAGTATATACCCACTCTTACTTTGTCTAGCTAAAAAAAAAATGACATAAAATTTCCCCTAGATCAGAGCATATATCGTATTTTGAGACATTACTGAAACTCAAGTTAACTTTATAAAAGGGACGTTAACAGATATAACAACATTCTGTAGGGGCAGCAACTTCTGAATCATAGATACATGGTAAGTTCGCTTAATTTCATGAACATCTGCCTTAATAATTGCAATAAGTTATGTTCTGTGTAACAGTAAACAATTTGGAGCCTTATTAGATGGACAATGAGGTACAGAATAGTTCAAGAAACAATAGTAAAGAAAGTATAGGGGGAAGGAGAAAGAAAGTTAAAGCACGCCTATATCCAGATTGTGTCTCTATTCCAGGACAAATAGTGACTTTATTTATTATCAGAAGGGTCCAGAGTTTTCCCACCATGGGTTGGCTGGTTACTGTCCCCAGGAAATTGTGATTTATCAGTAACTTTTTTGGTATTTGTTCTTGAACAGTTGGTTGCTTATTCTGCATAAACCTATTGGGAGATAAAATGCACATGAAATATTTATCTCACTACCATATACATGTGATTACTCATTAGTGCATTGAACAAACTTTGAGATGGTGGCATAAGAAAATTGATGGGCATCTATCTTTCACACTGAGTTACTCAGGGACTCCTCTAGATGGCATATACTTTGGTGAGCATGGGACACAAACATACTCACAGCTTGTGCATTTCTGCGAGGTACATTGAATATACTTCTTTCCCAGAATTACTTGCTACCCCTTCTCAGTCTCATCTCTTCCGAGCACCCAGTCATCCAGCTAAACAGTTAACAAGTGCCCAATAATTAGTGTAAATCAATTGTTCTCAATGTGAGAGGGAACAATGTTGGAGATTTTTTTTTTTTTCTTTACTACACTACTGGCATTTTAGTGGTTAGAGGTAAAGGATGCTATGAAGCATCTGACAATGCACATGGACTGAACTTGAAGACAAGGATTTTTCCGACACAAATGTTAGTAGTGTTGACATTGTGAAACCCTTATATAAATCCATAACTCTGGACTGCCTTCTATTTGGGAAAAGTTGACAATAAAATGTACTGATTAAAGTTCTACCTCTTGGAAATGTACTTTTCTCCTATGTTTTATAGCTATATCTAAGAAATACTCCAATTCTACCTCAGTTTATTTTAGAAAGTCCATTTAAGCAAAGATTATCTATATGTAACTCCAGCCTATCTCTTTTCTTTTACTTTCAAGTTTTTAATGGAAATTCACATAAGCTTATAGGAAGAGTTGAGAGAGTTGGCAATGCTGCTATCATGGAAAAACAAGAAACTACCATCTGTAACCTACTTGGTCTTTTGGACTTAAATAGGTCCCACTACATATTTGTCCCTTTGATTTCATTATAGAGTGTAGCTTCATATACTAAGATTGAAGACTTGATGGATCTCATACTAATGGGTCATGGAGAATATTTAAGGGTACAATATCTTGTTGCCTCCAATATTAAGAATACTCAGTTTTTCAGGGTCCAGTTGCAAGGACAGAAATATCTCTAAAAAAAATATCAGGGAAAATGTGGCACATATACACCATGGAATACTATGCAGCCATAAAAAATGACGAGTTCGTATCCTTTGTAGGGACATGGATGTACCTGGAAACCATCATTCTCAGCAAACTGACCCAAGAACAGAAAATCAAACACCGCATGTTCTCACTCATAGGTGGGTGTTGAACAATGAGAACACATGGACACAGGGAGGGGAGCGTCACACACTGGGGTCTGTCGGGGGGAAATAGGGGAGGGATAGCTGGGGTTAGGGAGTTGGGGAGAGATAGCATGGGGAGAAATGCCAGATATAGGTGAAGGGGAGGAAGGCAACAAATCACACTGCCACATGTGTACCTATGCAACAATATTGCATGTTCTTCACATGTAACCCAAAACCTAAAATGAAATTAAA
>CAUYQU010083122.1:0-15847 GCA_963574635.1 Cheracebus regulus
TGTGGCTCCTTCTCCGGGAATCTCCCAGTCTGTGGGCATCAAAAATTCGTCTGCAATTGCGGCATCCACTCCCTCTCTGCGCTTTCACTGGGAGCTACAATCCTGAGCTGCTGCTACGCGGCCATCTTGGATCTCTCTCCTGAAATATGTAATTTTTTAAAAATTTAATTTAATTTTTTTTAGAGATGGAGTTTCACCATGTTGCCAGGCTGGTCTCGAACTCCTGACCTTAGGTGATCCACCCACCTCAGCCTCCCAAAGTGCTGGGATTACAGGTGCGAGCCACTGCACCTGGCCAGAAAGATGTAATTTTTTAAATAAATAAAATTAAAAGTAATACTGAAATAATACTAAAACTGAGATTGACTTGTTAATTTATTCATTCACTAAGCATTCATTAGTCCCTTCCCTGGAGGAGTTTCCATTCTAGTGAAACTGACCCTCTACCAAAGCAGGGCTGACTTAGTGGGCATGCTAACCTCTGTCTGTGATTTGAAGTGGTAGAAAGAGGCCATTGGTGCAAAATATTGTTTCCTGCATTTTGTATCTAATATTATCGTAGACTATCCTCTGCCTTCCAGCCGCATCTTCCAGTGTGTATGTAGCCTTCCCGAGGCTCATTCTTCATCAGAGGCTCACTATTGGCCTGCTGGGTACCTGGCTGTGGCCTTCACAAAAACCTCCATGGTCAAGTGCATCTGAGAAATATTGGCATCAACCAGCTGAGGCTTCTCACACTCATTATGCAATATGACTCGTGCCCTTCTGAACTTCTTGCCATAGAGGCTTTACTTCAGAGGGGGCGATCACAGAACCAGTGTCTCCCAGTACACATTTTGGGTTAAATTACTGAAGGTCCTTTTTTCTGTTTTGTTTTTGAGATGGAGTTTCACTCTTGTTGCCCAGGATGGAGTGCAACGGTGAGATCTTGGCTGAATGCAAGCCTCTCAGGTTCAAGCGATTCTCCTGCCTCAGCCTCCCAAGTAGCTGGGATTACAGGCACGTGCCACCATGCCTGGCTAATTTTGTATTTTTAGTAGAGATGGGGTTTCTCCATATTGTTCAGGCTGGTCTCGAACTCCCAACCTCAGGTGATCCTCAGCCTCCCAAAGTGCTGGGATTACAGGAGAGAGTCATCCAGCCCGGCCAAATTACTGAAGGCCCTCTTAAAATGTAAGCGTGTTGGGCGCAGGGAGTGGGAACTTAAATGCAAAGTTATGCATGCTCACAGTCCAGCATCTTAAGTAGAATTAGAATAATGCGATTCTATCAAAACTGTCTTCTCAGATACTTGCTTTCAGGCAGTCTCTTCCCTGAGATGGCATCCATTTCAGGACAGAATTAGAATATGAGAGGAACTAAAGTTAATTATTAAAGCCTTAGAATGGGGCTGGGTCTCACCCTAACCAAGTGGCATGGTCCTTATTAACAATGAGGTGAGGTGTGTGCGGTGGCTCCGCTTGTAATCCCAGAACTTTGGGAGGATAAGGTGGGCAGATTGCATGAGAAATCTCTACCAAAAAAAAAAAAATTATCCAGGCATGGTCGCATGCACCTGTAGCCCCAGCTACTTGGGAGGCTGAGGTGAGACGATCTTGAGCCCAGGAGGTAGAGGTTGCAGTGAGCCGAGATCGAGCCACTGCACTCCAGCCTGGGCGGCAGAGCAAGACCTTGTCTCAAAAATAATAGATATATAACAATGAGGCTGTCATTTCAGTATGGAGGATGTCTCTATCCCCAGTCTGCTAGAATAGAACTGGCCAAAATATTTTAATTGGATGAAGTAGGAATTACAGGCATTTGGAAATGAAGCTGATGAAAATGCAGCCAACGCGAATCCAAGGCTAAGTATTGTACTTGGGGATGTGAGTTCCAGGGAGACAGCAGTGGAGGAGGAGGGAAGGCCCACGGCCAGGCCTGGATGCCACTGCAGGGAGGGTGAACTTTTCATTTTCCGTTGAGTGTTTCTGATTAGGCAAAAAATGTGTCTGGGTTTGTATCCTCTTGTTGACCAGATGAAGGGTGGCCCTGGGGGGCCTCTGTGCTCTGGGCTCCAGTAATGATAGCGGTGTAGAGGATGACTATTTACATTTCTATGGTTCTCCCAAGAGGACTCAGCCTGGGGAGGAGTGTTCTGACTACATTTTAGTGTTAGATGATCAGATTAAAATGAAGTACTGAGAAACTGACAGAATGTGAAAGGGAGGACCTGCTGGTGAAGTGGGTGGGGAGGATGTTAGGGTGGACTCTTTCTAACTCTCTCATCCCTTACAGACTCTTTTGCAGGTCAGCACTTCGCCCACCAACGGCCTAGTTCTGGCCTCCCTGCAACCTCCACCTCCTGGGTTCAAGTGATTCTCCTCCCTCAGACTCTCGGTGAGCCAAGACAGCACCACTGCACTCCAGCCTGGGCCACAGAGTGAGACTCCATCCCCTCCTCAAAAAGCAGGAATAGCAAGCCCTGGCTATCTCATGCCGGCCCTGGAAGCCAGGGTGGGCTACCAGAAAACATGCCCCCGCCCAGAAGTCTTGAGAGTTTCCCACTGACTCCAAATCTAGCCATGGAGATAAGCACAGAATTCTATCTAGGGTGTGGCTACCATCCATGTTTACATCGATTGTTACCTGAGTGCGTTTACAGAGAATGCAATTACTCCAATTAATCGTTCTGAATATTTCTGCAAAGAAATGTGTTGCCCAAGCTGGAGTGCAGTGGCATGATCTTGGCTCACTGCAAACTTCAAGCAATCCTCTTGCCTCAGCCCCTGCCCAGTAACTGGGATTACAGGCACATGCCTGGCTAATTTTTGTGTTTTTAGTAGAGATGGGGTTTCTCCATATTGTTCAGGCTGGTCTCGAACTCCTGACCTCAGGTGATCCACCTGCCTAGGCCTCCCAAAGTGCTGGGATTACAGGCATGAGCCACTGAGCTCAGCCCTGGAGTCTTAATTTGTGGTCAGTTTTTTCAGGCAAACACTAAAGTCATGGCACTTCAACGTCGTTGGGAAGGGAGGGCTTTGTAATAACCGGGAGAAAAACTGACTTGTAAATACAACAGCTCAGGAACCCCATGCAGCCAAATACAAATGTCAGAAGGAAAAGTAGGGATTTCTTCTGCTTGGACACCCACTGCCTCAGCCGGAGAGGCTTTGTCCAGCAGAAAGAAGAGGGAGAAGAAGACAGAGCTGATACAGCTTCTCATCGGGCAATTGAAGAGCCATGGGTCGGGGCTCGAACCAGTATTCCCAGCTACTCGGGAGGCTGTGGCACAAGAATTGCTTGAACCCAGGATGCGGGGGTTGCAGTGAGCCCAGATCACACCACTGCCTGGGTGACAGAGTGAGACTCTGACTCAAAAAAAAAAAAAAGAAGAGCCAGAATATCAACATAGAAGGAATTCAGAAGAAAACAAGTTGCAAAAAACCGTGGCATTCAATAACATTCATGTAGCCGGCCTTCCGCGGTGCCGTCCGTGCTGGAAGGCATTTATTCAGGAGTTTAGGCGCTCCCTCCCAGACAGCTGCAGTTTGTGATAAAAAGTTCCTTCTTAGATTAGGCCAAAATTTACTTCCTGGTGACTTTGACCCTTTAGAGCAATAAGAGCGACTCCATTCCTTTCTCCTTCTACACCATTGCCTTCCTAATCATTGAAGACAGTCCCTAGTCCCTGTAAACACTCTCTTCTCAGAGGCAGGGAAAGCCAGAGGCAGGAAGGAGTGAGTCAGGACACTCCCTCCCAGTATCCCAACAGGGACACCATTTCTGGCCTCTACCTCCTGAGGTCACCTTGCTGGCCAAAGCCTTTAGGAGACGAACATACCAAACAAATGGTGCTAACATTTAGACAAAATAGTCTCGTTTCTTTTCTGTTCTTGTCAAACCCCTCCAGTAAAGGTTATGTTGTGAAAAATTCTAAAAAAGAAAGCCAAGGCAATGATTTGCAAAGTCCATGGTAAACGTATACGATCCTTAATGAAGTGGGGTGTAAAACTTATTTGAAGACTTCTTTTTTCAAGTGCAGCGGCTCACACCTGTAATCCCAGCACTTTGGGAGACGGAGGTGGGAGGATCACTTGAGCCTGGGAGTTCAAGGCTGCAGTGAACCGTATTGCACCACTGGACTCCAGCCTGGAAGACAGAGTGACACTCTGTCTCAAATAATAATAATAAAATAAAAATCGTTTTAAGATTTTTATTTATTTTTTCTCTGAGACAGAGTGTCACTCCTGTTGCCCAGGCTGGAGTGCACTGGCGCCATCTGCTCACTGCAACCTCCGCCTCTCGGTTTCAAGTAATTCTCCTGCCTCAGCCTCCCAAGTAGCTGGGACTACCTGCATGGGCCAGCATGCCCAGCGAAATTCATATTTTTAGTAGAGACTGGGTTTCACTATCTCGGCCAAGCTGGGCTTGAACTCTTGACCTCATGATCCAGCTGCCGCAGCCTTGCAAAGTGCTGGGATTACAGGGGTGAGCCGCCTCTCAAGGACTAACATTTTTTATTTTTTACTTTTATTTTGAGACAGAGTCTTGCTCTGTTGCCCAGGCTGGAGTGCAGTGGTGCGATCTTGGCTCACTGCAACCTCCGCCTCCTGGGTTCAAGTGATTCTTCCGCCTCAGCCTCCCGAGTAGCTGGGATTACAGGCGCCCGCCACCAGGCCTGCCTACTAAAGTTGCTAACATTTTGCCAAACAAGAATTTCAGGGCCAGGTGCGGTGACTCGCGCCTGTAATCCCAGGACTTTGTGAGGCTGAGGTGGGTGGATCACTTGAGGTTGGGAGTTCGAGACCAGCCTGACAAACATGGAGAAACCTCGTCTCTGCTAAAAATACAGAATTTGCTGGGCATGGTGGTGCATGCCTGTAGTCCCAGCTACTCAGGAGGCTGAGGCAGAAGAATTGCTTGAACCCAGGAGGCAGAGGTTGTGGTGAGCAGAGATGGCGCCATTGCATTCCAGCCTGGGCAACAAGAGTGAAACTCTGTCCCCAAAAAAAAGAATTTCAAAAGACCTCGGGCGTGGTGGCTGACACCTATAATCCAAGCACTTTGGGAGGCAAGGGCGGGAGGATTGCTTGAGGCCAGGAGTTCCGGACCAGCCCAGACAACAAAGGGTTATCTCTACATCTCTACAAAATAAATAAATAAAAAGAATTTCAAAAGAATTTTTCAGGCTGGGCGGTGGCTCTCGCCAGTAATATCAGCACTTTGGGAGGCCAAGGCGGGGGGAGGGAGGGAGGATCACGAGGTCAGGAGATAGAGACCATCCTGGCCAACATGGTGAAGCCCTGTCTCTACTAAAATACAAAAAATTACCGGGGTGTGGTGGCAGCTACTGCGGAGGCTGTGGCACAAGAATCCCTTGAACCTGGGAGGCGGAGGTTGCAGTGAGCTGAGATCGCACCACTGCACTTCAGCCTGGTGACAGAGCGAGACTCTGTCTCAAAAAATAAATTAATTGAAAAAAAAATTTTTTTTTTCAAACCTGGTCACAGTGGCTGAAGCCTGTAATCCCAGCACTTTGGGAGGCTGAGGCCAGCAGATCACCTGAGGTCAGGAGTTCAAGACCAGTCTTGCTAACATGGTGAAACCCCATTTTTACTAAAAATAAAAAAAATTAGCCAGGTGTGGTGGCGCATGCCTGTAATCCCAGTTACTGGGGAGGCTGAGGCAGGAGAATTGCTTGAACCCAGGAGGCAGAGGTTGCAGTGAGCCGAGATCGCACCATTGCACTCCAGCCTGGGCAATAAGAGCGAAACTCGCTCTTGAAAAAAAAAATTTTCATATGTGTTTGTGATAGAAGTGGGAAAAAATCAAATTTGAATATAAGAATAAACCACTATTTTCTCATTGTTCTGAGAAATGATTGTAAAGATATATGCCGGGCGTGGTGGCGCATGACTGTAATCCCAGCTACTCGGGCGTGTGCCACCATGCTTAGCTAATTTTTTTTTTTTTAGTAGAGATGCGGTTTCACCATATTAGCCAGGATGGTCTCAAAATTCTGACCTCGTGATCCGCCCCCTTCAGCCTCCCAAAGTGCTGGGATTACAGGTGTGAGCTACTGCGCCCAGCCTTTTTTTCCCTCCCGCCCTTGCCTCCCAAAGTGCCAGGCTGGGCACCATGGCTCATGCCTGTAATGTCAGCACTTGGGAGGCCTAGGCAGGCAGATCACCTGAGGGAAGGAGCTCGAAACCAGCCTGGCCAACATGGTGAAGCCCTGTCTGTACTAAAAATATAAAAATTAGCCAGGTGTGATGGGAGGCTCCTGTAGGCCCAGCTACTCCAGAGGCCAAGGCAGGAGAATCATTTGAACCCAGGAGGCAGAGGTGGCAGTGAGCCACAGGCCACTCCACGCTAGCCTGGGGGACAGAACAAGACTCCGTTTCCAAAAAAAAAAAAAAAAAAAAATATATGCCAAGCTGTAACTAGTGATTATTTCTTAATGAGGTAATGGCGATTTTGACTTTCTTCTTTGAGTCTATTGTATTTTTTAATTCAACACACAAAAATTTAGTAATAGGAAAATAAACATTATTTTTAATTAAAAATAATAAGCAGAACATTTCAATATAAAGCACCTGTTGGGACTTGACTTTGAGAAAAATAGCCCATCTCCCATGGGACCTTGTTGAATTCCACAGGGGGTCTCTGAAAAATGATGATGATACTTTTTTCTCACTGTGAACACACAAATCCCATCAGAATGCAGTCATTTTCTTGTAAAGGAGAAAGTTCTCAGTAAGCAAACCACAAGTAGAAATAGTTTCCATTTTTCTTAAATTTGTCCATGAAAGTTTTATACCAGAGTATGGACTCTCAACTAGGTTTCCTAAGGAGGTCAAAATGCTGATGGTGAAGTTTCTGTCTCTATTGCCCCCTAGGACCACCACCTTTATGGGGACTGAGAGACTCCAGGTAAATTCTACTTTTCTTTTCTTTTCTTTTTTTTTTTTTTTTTTTTTGAGACGGAGTTTTGCTCTTGTTGCTGGCTGGAGTGCAATGGCGCCATCTCGGCTCACCGCAACCTCCACTTCCCAGGTTCAAGCGATTCTCCTGCCTCGGTCTCCAGAGTAACTGGGATTACAGTCATGCGCCACCATGCCCAGGTAATTCTGTATTTTTAGTAGAGACACGGTTTATCCATGTTGGTCAGTCTGGTCTCGAACTCCCAACCTCAGGTGATCTGCTCGTCTGGGTCTCCCAAAGTGCTGGGATTACAGGCGTGAGCCACCGCACCCGGCCAGAAATTCTACTTTCTAATGAGATGTTTTCTTCCTTTATCAGATGACTCCTAAGCTGAACAAAAATCTGTTAATAAAGGTGGCAAATGCTTCAGTCTGTGCTCCTGGGTCCCGTTGGAAGCAGAAGAACATGAGTAGCTCTTGGTGATGTACTTTAGGCCAGGGTGTGTCTTGGGCATCGGTGGCTCAGCGCGGACTGCCGGCACCCCACATCAGGGAGGGCTGATGGCAGCTTTCTGGACAGCTTGAGGCTAAGGATACACACAGGGTCTGTGCTGGACCTGCTGGTAGAAGAAGTGCTCTTTCACTGAATGGTTCTGTTTCTTGAACTTGCCTATAGCAAGGGAGGAAAAGGGACCTGGGCTTTGGGGTTTGGGCTTCTCAATCAGGCTGTATATCTCTTCACTGATCTTCCCTTCCACACTCTCCACCTGGATGGTCCAGGCCTGCTCACTGCTCATTTCCACGGCAGGCATCACAACCCCAGGCTCTGCCCCCAGCAACCCATCCTGCCAACTCTCCCCCAAAGACATCCTTCTCCATGTTGCTTTTCTTGTTTGTGTTTTATCCACCTGTAAAATACAAGGTTCAAGGCCAACTCAGAGGACAAAGAAACTGCTTCAGGCTGGGCGCTGTGGCTCACACCTGTAATCCCAGTGCTTTGGGAGGCCCAGGTGGGTGGATCACTTGAGGTCAGGAGTTTGAGACCAGCGTGGCAACATACAGCAAAACCTTGTCTCTACTAAAAAATACATAAAGTAAGGCCGGGAGCAGTGGCTTACACCTGTAATCCCAGCACTTTGGGAGCCCGAGGTGGGCAGATCACCTGAGGTCAGAAGTTCGAGACCAGGCTGACCAATATGGAGAAATCCCATCTCTACTAAAGATACAACATTAGCTGGGCATGATGGTGCATGTCTGTAATCCCAGCTACTTGGGAGGCTGAGGCACGAGAATCACTTGAACCCAGGAGGTGGAGGTTGTGGTGAGCAGAGATGGGGCCATTGCACTCCAACCTGGGCAACAAAAGTGAAACTCCATCTCAAAAAAAAAAAAAAGGCTGGGCGCAGTGGTTTACACCTGTAATCCCAGCGCTTTGGGAGGCCAAGGCAGGCAGATCATGATGTCAGGAGTTCGAGATCAGCCTGGCTGACATGGTGAAACTCTGTCTCCACTAAAAATACAAAAGATTAGACAGGCATGGTGACAGGTGCCTGTAATCCCAGCTTCTGGGGAGGCTGAGGCCGGAGAATTGCATGAACCTGGGAGGCAGAGGTTGTAGTGAGCTGAGATCACACCACAGCACTCCAGCCTGAGCGAGAGAGCAAGACTACATCTCAAAAAAAAAAAAAAAAAATGACCAAGTTGACCCAGTGTGGTGGCTTATGCCACCCAACATTTGGAGGCCAAGGTGGGAGGACTGCTTGAGGCCAGGAGCTTTGAGACCAGCTTGGGCAACATCGTGACAGCCTACATCTACAAGAAAAATAAAAATAAATAAAAAGACCACGTCAATGTGTTTTGCAATTTACAAGTGTTTGTCTCATGGTGGCAGGATCCTGTTCTAGGTTGTGTGTTTAAGCAGACAAAGCCTCAAGATAAGAAATCAGCTTGGCAGGTAGGGACGGAAGAAGGTCAGGCGGTGGAAAAAGTTTAAGGTACAACGAGGGACTTGCTGCCAAGGGTGGCAGGGAAATCCCATGGTATCAGGCTGGAATTACCACACTAGATTTTTTTTTTGAGACAGAGTCTTGCTCTGTTGCCCAGGCTGGAGTGCAGTGGTGAGATCTTGGCTCACTGCAGCCTCCGCCTCCTAGGTTCCAGCAATTCTCCTGCCTCAGCCTCCTGGGTAGCTGGGATTACAGGCACACACCACCACGCCCAGCTAATTGTACTTTTAGTAGAGATGGGGTTTCACCATGTTGGCCATACTGGTCTTGAGCTCCTTACCTCAGGATCCGTCCGCCTTGGACTCCCAAAGTGCTGTGATTACAGGCATGAGCCTCTGTGCCTGGCCAATTTTTTTTTTTTTTTTTTTTGAGACGGGATCTCACTATATTGCCAACGCTGGTCTTGAACTCCTGAGCTCAGGCAGTCCTCCCATCTCAGCCTCCTGAGTGGCTGGGACTTCGGCAGCACACCACCGTGCAGCTTTCAGCGCATACTTCACCAAAGAAGTGCAAATACAGAAATGCAAATTTTAGGGTCATCATGGTGACTAATGCCTGTAATCCTAGCACTGTGGGAGGCTGAGTTGGGTGGATCACTTGAGGTCAGTTCAAGACCAGCCTGGCCAACATGGTGAAACCCTATCTCCACTAAAAATACAAAAACACTGGGTGTGGTGGAGGGCACCTGGAATCCCAGCTATTGGGGAGCCTGAGGCAGGAGAATTGCTTGAACCTGGGAGGTGGAGGTTGCAGTGAGCCAAAGTCATGCCAGTGCACTCCAGCCCGGGCAACGGAGCAAGACTGAGTCTGGAAAAAAAAAAAGGGCAGAGATGATAGAAAGCCTATGGGGTGAGGAAGGGGGAGAAGTGGGCATTAATAAAAGCATTAGGTGACATAAGGCGGCCTTGCCCTGGCTGCTCCCTCTCCCTGACTTAAGCATTGCTGACACTTTCGCTTCCTACCCACCTCCTCCGTGAAGCCCTCTGTGACCCCTCAGTTTGAAATAGCTGCCCAATCACTCTATCCATCAGGCTATTTCATATCTCGTCCAAGCACTTATCACTCCCTGTTAGTTTGTTGTTTATCAGTTTACTCCCTGTTTCTCTCAATAAGGATGTCAGTGCTCTGCGAGCAGAGACCTTGGGTGGCAGAATCTAGAACTGCCTGCACGTGGTACATGCTCAATAAGCATTGCTGAATGTGTCCACCTCTCCAGCTCATTTATGGCCTGGTCTCAGCTCACTGCAACCTCCGCCTCCTGGGTTCAAGCGATCCTCCGGCCTCAGCCGGAGTGGAATTTACCCAGTGTAGCAGACATTAGTTGTTTTATGACTGCCCCCAATCCATTTCTTCTTCTACCAGTTACAAACCCTGGTTTGGCATTTGGGATTTGGGAATCTTCCATTTCTTTGCCTGTAGAGTTCCTTAGAACTAGAACAAAATTTTATTGTTCAAACTAGGGTGATTTTATTTTGTTTTATTTTATTTTATTTTTTTTTAATTTTTTTATTTAATATTTTTTTTCTTTTTTAAAGATGGGGTTTCACCATGATGGCCAGGCGAGTCTTGAACTTCTGACCTCAGGTGATCCACCCACCTCGGCCTCCCAAAGTGCTAGGATTACAGGCGTGAGCCACCGCGCCCGGCCTATTTTGTTTTATTTTTTGAGACAGGGTCTCACTGTGGCAACCAGGCTGGAGTACAGTGGCACGATCACGGCTCACTGCAGCCTCAACCTCCCCAGGCTCAAGGGATCCTCCCATCTCAGCCTCCTGGGTAGCTGGGACCCCAGGCATTCTCCACCATGCCCAGCTAATGATCTGTAGTTTTTATAGAGATAGGTTTTTGCCATGTGGCCCAGGCTGGTCTTGAACTCCTCGGCTCAAGCAATCCTCCCACCTTGGCCTCCCAACATGCTGGGATTACGGGCGTGAGACATTGTGCCAGGTCTTAGGACACTTTTGATGGTAAAAGATGTCCTATAAATAATTCTGCCAGCTCCATATGGTGTAAGCCGGGATTGTCCCTGGCAAAGTGGGACATTTCATCATCCTATTGGGAGCAGACTCCACAGCTGGGTGCAGGGTGGCCTGTGGCTCCTGCCTGTCCGATGACAGCCTCACACTCCCCCCAGAATAGAGGTGGCTCAGGGATAGTCACACGACTCCACAAAGCCTATCGGGTACCAGGAGAATTTTGCTGAGGGCGCTGAGATTATGGCAAGTGCTCCTCCCTGTGGGGCTTGATTTGAGAGCATTAAGGCCTGGAGCTAGATAGCCAGAGAGAGGGTTTGGCTCTGTGTCCCCACCGAAATCTCCTGTTGAACTGTAATTGCCAGTGTTGGAGAAGAGACCTGGCGGGAGGTGATTGGATCTTGGGGGTGGATTTCTCCCTTGCTATTCTAGTGATATTGAGGGAGTTCTCACGAGATCTGGCTGTTTAAAAGCATGTGGCCCCTCCTCCTCCACACTCTCTCTCCGTCCCCAGTCATGTAGCCTCTGCCTGCTTCCCATTTGCCTACTGCCATGATTGGAAGCCTCCTGAGGCCTCCACAGCCACCTGAATCAATTCAACCTCTTTTCTTTCTTTTTTTTTTTAAAGATGGGGTTTCACCATGTTGGTCAGGCTGGTCTTGAACTCCTGACCTCAGGTGATCCACCCACCCTTGCCTCCAAAGTGCCTGGATTACAGGTGTGAGCCACCATGCCCAGCCTAACCTCTTTTCTTTATAAATTACCCAGTACCAGGTAGTTCTCTATGGCACTGTGAGAACTGACTCATACAGCCACCTTGTGCATAAGAGAGAAGCCTGCTGGGGACGTGCCCCCCAAATCCCTGCCTCCCATGGAGGGAATGGCATGTGTGAAGGAAAAGTCCTGGCATTTAGGGGAGATGAAAGATGATGTGTGTATGAATATTGTGGTGGGAAGAAGCAGGTGGGAATAGGGTGGGGAGAGGCTCTACATGAAGGAAGAGAGGTAGGCAGGGGCCCGATCATAGAGGACGTTGAGGAAATCAAAGGACCTTGTCCCTGACTGCCCCTGCGCTTACATTCTAGGAGCTCTAGGTTAGACAGGCCCAGTGTAGGCCTGTGAGCTCCTGGGGGAATGCAGATATGTTCTTGGGTGTTTGAAAGAGTTCTATGAGAATTTTGCAATTTTGTATTTTGGTTTTGAAAAACAAGGCTGGGCGTGGTGGCTAATGCCTGTAATCCAAGCACTTTGGAGGCCAAGGCGGGCAGATCACCTGAGGTCGGGAGTTCAAGATCAGCCTGATCAAAATGGTGAAACCTTGTCTTAAAAAAAAAATAAATAAATAAATATGACTTTTACTTTTTTTAATTTATAATTTCATTTTTATTTATTTGGCAAATAAAAATTGTGTGTGTGTGTGTGTGTGTGTCTGTGTGTATTTACTTATTTATTGAGACCAGGTCTCGCTCTGTTGCCCAGGCTGGAGTGCAGTTGCACCATCTCAGCTCATTGCAGCCTCAACCTCCTGGGCTCAAGTGATTGTCTCACCTCGACCTCTCGAGTAGCTGGACCCACAGGTGTGTACCACCATGCACAGCTAACTCTTTTATTTATTTTTATTTTTTATTTTTTGAGATGGAGTTTTTGTTCTTGTTGCCCAGGCTGGAGTGCAAAGATGCAATCTTGGCTCACCACAACCTCTGCCTCACAGGTTCAAGCGATTCTCCTTCCTCAGCCTCCAGAGTAGCTGGGATTACAGGCATGTGCTACCACGCCCACCTACGTTTGTATTTTTAGTGGAGACAGGATTTCTCCATGTTGGTCAGGCTGGTCTCGAACTCCCGACCTCAGGTGATCCGCCTGCCTCAGCCTCCCAAAGTGCTGGGATTACAGGCGTGAGCCACCGAACTCGGCCGACAATGCATTTTCTAAACTAGCTGGTGATCAGCTATGACTGAGTGTCCGCACACCGTATCAGGCTCATTCATGTGTCCCTGTGCTGGCTGTCGTTCATTTGCCCTCCTCCCTCTCTGGTCTCTGTCCCTGACCCTTCTCCCCTTGGGGGAAGCTGACCAGTGTGGATGGAATCCACGGGCTCCCTGGTCCTTTGCTGTCTGGTGTGAGGACAGCAGCAGGAGTGAAGCCTCTCCCAGCAAGCTGCCCGGGCTGTCTGTGCCCCTAGACCAAAGATCTCATCTCCTCACACGGCGGCTTCTCTCCTCGACTCCCTCCTCCTGTTTGGGGGCGGTCACCATCCTGTGGCCTGTAAGTCTAGCAGCTCCTTTGCCAGCAGCCCCTAGTTTCTGTACCGCCTGTCTGTACGGCTCAGTGGTCTCCTTGTAAGTCAACCCTTCTCCCATTACCCAAGTCGTGGTGAGCCCGCCACCTTCTACTGGGATCCTGGCTGATACAGTCACCAAGTAGGGTGACTTTTACTTTTCCACATTAATTACGAGAGAGAGAGTTGGACTGAATCTGGGAATGATTCATTCAATGGAATGAAAGTTTGATGACATCAACAGCCCTGTGCCTCGCACTGTTCATGTAAGGATATGAGCGTTCTGAATGGAGAAAAGCAGGAGAAAACCCGACTTCACGCAGCAGTTGCGGGCGCCTGCCAGGCAGTGTCAATCTACTGTGTTCTTGTATGGACAGTGATTCCATTTCAGCAAAACATCAACAGCTACATTCAACTAGAGCTGTTAATTTAACTTCTATTTCCCTTTTACTTGTGCTTATATATTATTTGCAAATTGGTTTTATTATAGTATAAAATTCATAATCTTAAGAGTTTATACCTAGGTTTATGTTTATTACTTTTTTTTTTTCACTCTTGTTGCCCAAGCTGGAGTACAATGGTGCAATCTCAGCTCCCTGAAACCTCCGCCTCCTGGCTTCAAGCAATTCTCCTGCCTCAATCTCCTGGGTTGCTGGGATACTACCTCTGGCTAATGTATTTTTAGTAGAGATGGGGTTTCACCATGTTGGTCAGGCTGGTCTCAACCTCCTGACCTGAGGTGATCCACCTGCCTTGGCCTCCCAAAGTGCTGGGATTATAGGTGTGAGCCACTGTACCCTGCCCATGTTTATTACTTTTTTTTTTTTTAAGAGACGGGGTCTTGCTATGTTGCCCAGGCTGGAGTGCAGTGGTTATTCACAGGTGTGATCCCACTACTGATCAGCATGGGAGTTTTGATCTGCTCCATTTCCAACCTGGGCCAGTTTACCGCTCCTTAGGCAACCTGGTGGTCCCCAGCTCCCGGGAGGTCACCATATTGATGCCAAACTTAGTGTGGACACCTGATCGGCGTAGTGCACCGTTATACTATGATAAAATAATTTGATTTTTTTTTAAATGGCTCCATACATCCCTCAGCTTGAGAACACTAATCTAGTCCAATATTTCCTCTGCTGCAGAAATGCTTCTGAAACATAAGGAGCTCCATATCCATTTATCAGAAAGGTTTGGCATTAAAGTTAAATATTTCCAACCATACATCCTGATTTGCCCACTATAGTGACCCTCATGAAAAGTCCAAGCTCTTTTCTATGGAACAGTTTTCCATCGCTGATGTCCTGTAATAGCATCTCCACCTCTCCATCCCTGTTTTTCAGAAGCGTACCCCTCTCCTAGGTCTCAATGCGAACGCCCTCCTCCATGAAGTAGTCCTTGATGTTCTTCCCTAACCAGAAGTGGCCTCCCCTCACTGGAACCTTCAAAGTGCATCGTACCCCATTGTGCCTGCTGGTTACTGGTGTAGCTTTATTTCTCCTGTTAGTTTTTGCTTTTGGAAAGCAGGATTTGTTTTTCATTGATTTGTGCTCACTGTAGCCCTTACCAACATCTAACATATACAGATGTTTAGTAACTATTGAATGAAAGGAATCAGTGAAAAGTGTAAGATTATACACACACACAATACAAATGAAAACTAGAAAAGTTCTGCATAAATGTATAATACACATCTGCCTTTTTTTTTTTTTTTGAGATGGAGTCTTGCTTTGTCGCCCAGGCTGGAGTGCAGTGGTGCGATCCTGACTCACTGCCACCTCTGCCTCCTGGGTTCAAGCCATTCTTCTGCCTCAGCCTCCTGAGTACCTGGGACTAAGGTGTGCACCACCATGCCCAGCTAATTTTTGTATTTTAGTAGTGACAGGGTTTTGCCATGTTGGCCAGGCTGGTCTTGAACTCCTGACCTCCAGTGATCTGCCTGCCTTGGCCTCCCAAAGTGCTGGATGACCGGTGTGAGCTACGGCACCTGGCTTGTCTGGTATTTTTAATGTTTGTTCCCTCTGAATCAGAAGCCCAGTTCAGGCTGATGTCCAGTGCCACCCCTGAATGCCGTCTCTTAATTTGCAACCTTAAACTTCTCTGTGCTAGAGAACACCTGTTTGTAAAGCACCAGAATTTCCTTGCGCCCTCCTGCCTCATAGCACTTCTCCAAATGGAGTCTGACATCAGCCTTTTTTTTTTTTTTGAGATGGAGTCTCACTCTGTAGCCAAGGCTAGAGTGCACTCGCATGACCTCGGCTCACCGCAACCTCCACCTTCAGGGTTCCACTGATTCTCCTGTCTCAGCCTCCTGAGTAGCTGGGGTTACAGGCATGTACCACTATACCCAGCTAGTTTTTGTATTTTTAGTAGAGATGGGGTTTCGCCATGTGGGGCAGGCTGGTCTTGAAATCTTCACCTCAGGTGATCCACCCTCTTTGGCCTCCCAAATTGCTGAGATTACAAGCATGAGCCACCACCCTGGCCAGGCCTCTTTTTACTGAGTATTAACCCTCCGAGTGGCATTGTTCTGTGATAAAGGGAAGGCCAATAAAAAAACAATTCAAGGCCGGATGCGGTGGCTCACGCCTGTAATCCTAGCACTTTGGGAGGCCGAGGTGGGTGGATCACCTGAGGTCAGGAGTTCAAGACCAGCCTGGCCATCATGGTGAAACCCCATCTTTTAAAAAAAAA
>CAUYQU010083123.1:0-16330 GCA_963574635.1 Cheracebus regulus
AATAAAATACCTAGGAATACAGCTAACAAAGGAGGTAAAGGACCTCTTCAAGGAGAACTACAAACCACTGCTCAAGGAAATTAGAGAAGGCACAAACAGATGGAAAAACATTCCATGCTCATGGTTAGGAAGAATCAATATTGTGAAAATGGCCATACTGCCCAAAGTAATTTATAGATTTAATGCTATCCCCATCAAACTACCAATGACCTTCTTCACAGAACTGGTTTTCACTTTAAACTCCATATAGAACCAAAAAAGAGCCCACAAAGCCAAGACAATCCTAAGCAAAAAGAACAAAGCTGGTGGCATCACGCTGCCAGACTTCAAGCTATATACAAGGCAACAGTAATCAAAACAGCATAGTACTGGTATCAAAACAGAGACATAGACCAATGGAACAGAACAGAGGGCTCCGGAGCAACACCACACATCTACAACCATCTGATGTTTGACAAACCTGACAAAAACAAGCAATGGGGAAATGATCCCCTGTTTAATAAATGATGTTGGACAAACAGTCTAGCAATGTGTGGAAAGCAGAAACTGGACCCCTTCCTGAGACCTTACACTAAAATTAACTCGATGAATTAAGGACTTAAACATAAGACCTAACACCATAAAAATCCTAGAAGAAAACCTAGGCAAAACCATTCAGGACATAGGCATAGGCAAGGACTTCATGACCAAAATACCAAAAGCAATGGCAACAAAAGCCAAAATAGCCAAATGGGATCTAATTAAACTTCAGAGCTTCTGTACAGCAAAAGAAACAATAATTAGAGTGAACTGGCAACCGACAGAATGGGAAAAAAAGTTTTGCAACCTACCCATCTGACAAAGGGCTAATAGCCAGAATCTACAAAGAACTGAAACAGATTTATAAGAAAAAAACCCAAACAAACCCAACCAAAAGTAGGCAAAGAATATGAACAGACACTTTTCAAAAGAAGACATATATGAAGCCAACAAACATATGAAAAAATGCTCATCATCACTGGTCATTAGAGAAATGCAAATCAAAACCACATTAAGATACCATCTCACCCCAGTTAGAATAGTGATCATTAAAAAATCTGAAGACAACAGATGCTGGAGAGGATGTGGAGAAATAGGAACACTTTTACACTGTTGGTGGGACTGTAAATTAGTTCAACCATTGTGGAAGACAGTGTGGCGATTCCTCAAGGATCTAGACATAGAAATTCCATTTGACCCAGCAATTCCATTACTGCGTATATACCCAAAGGATTATAAATCATTCTATTATAAAGATACATGCACATGCATGTTCATTGTGGCACTGTTTACAATAGCAAAGACCTGGAACCAATCCAAATGCCCATCAATGATAGACTGGACAAAGAAAATATGGCACATATAAACCGTGGAATAGTATGCAGCCATAAAAAACGATGAGTTTGTGTCCTTTGTAGGTACATGGATGAATCTGGAAACCATCATTCTCAGCAAACTGACACAAAAACAGAAAATCAAACACCACATGTTCTTACTCAGGCAGGTGTTGAACAGAGAACACTTGGACACAAAGAGGGGAGCATCACACACTGGGGTTCGTTGCAGGGGGGCTATGGGAGGGATAGTGGGAGGGAGGGTGGGGGACGGATAACGTGGAGAGAAATGTCAGGCATAGGTGATGGGGGAATGGTGGCAACAAACCACCTTGCCATGAATGTACCTATGCAACAATCTTGCATGATCTGCACATGTACCCCAGAATCTAAAGTACAATAAAAAAGATAAATAAAAAATAGATAAATAACTAAAAATAAATAGATATATAATAACTAAAATAATAGATAAATAACTAAAAATAGAGAATAACTAAAATAATAAATAAATAGATAAATAAGTAAAAATAAATAAATAAATAAGTAAAATAAAAATAACTCTGAACCCCGGAGTTAGTATTTTTTTCTTTATCAATCAAGATTCAAGTTAGTATTTCTTTGAAAAGATTAAAAATTTAAAAATACACAAACCATAAGGCACAAAATAAATGGATTTGATTAAATCAACATTAGAAATTTCTGTTAAAAAAAAAGGCAAACAACAACCAGTATAAACAAACTTAATGGTGGGGTGACAGAGTGAAAGTGGATTTTTTTTTTTTGAGGAAAAGTCTCACTCTGTCACCCAGGCTGGAGTGCAGTGCTACGAGCTCAGCTCACTGCAACCTCCGCCTCCTGGGTTCAAGCAATTCTTGTGCCTCAGCCTCCCGAGTAGCTAGGACTAGAGGTGCTTGCCACCACACCTGGCTGGTTTTTTTTTTTTGTTTTTGTTTTTTGTATTTTTTTTTTTAGTAGAAACGGGGTTTCACCATGTTGGCTAGGCTGGTCTCAGACTCCTGACCTCAACTGATCCGTCCGCCTTGGCCTCCCAAAGTGTTGGTATTACAGGTGTGAGCCACCACACCTGGCCAAAAGTTGATATTTTAAAAAGTCTAAAACTGACAAAAGTTTAATCTCCAGCTTCTATAAATAAAAGCAAATCCATAAGAAAAATACATGAATCCAATGAGGGGAAAAAAGCAAGAGGATTTAAATCGGCCATTCACTGAAGTGGACATTTGAATAGCTAATAACTGTAAAAAGAATTGCCTAATATCTTTAATTCAAATTCAAATAAGAAGGTACCATTTTAACCACTCAGATTGGCAAAAATTAGAAAATTGGAATCATATCAAGTACTAGTGAGGAAGTTGGAAAGGGAAATCCCTTCAGTCCCTGTCGTTAGGAAATGTGAACCAGGAGAGCCAGGTTGCAGAGAAACCTATATTATTAATAGGTACGTGTTGGGGGGCCAAAGTTGCAGTGAGCAGAGATCATGACACTGTATTCCAGCCTGCGCGACAGAGTGAGACTTGGTCTCAAAAAAAAAAAGTTATGTGTGCACCTTCTCCATCACTGATACTCACCCTTCACACACAGCTTCAGAGAGTTGCACAGAGGCCCACGAGAGACGTATACAAGGATGAGATAGTCATGCTCGTCTGGATCTGTATCAGCCTGGTGTTCTTCACTAGGGGATGGGTAAATAAAACACATTTGTCCATGGTGGAATACCATGCAGAAGTAATAAACTGGGTCTGCATTGAGCAACTGGGAAGATCTCACAGGCAACCCAGAAAGAAGAAATGTAAGAGACAGAATGGAATTGATAGCATGAATCCACTTGTGTAAATTTCAAAAACACAAACGGCACTGTGCTTTTAAAGGGCGTCCATATGTCTAAATAACCAAAACCCCAAACATTAGAATGGAAGAATGTTTTGACCTCTCAAGTTTGACACAGGAGACATTTTGATGGTGGCTTATTATTCAGAAATGTTTGCTATAGAGATGCTTGCCTCTTCCCGTGCCCCTAGGGTGGGATTTAGGGATGGGGTGAGGAGTCTGCTTTGCTGTAACTTGGCAGTAAGAGCAAATATACGTTTAATGGCTGCTTTAGAGGGCACATCAAGTGTCTTCATGTCAAAATGGTTTCATCAAGATGTCACTTACTCTCCCAGAAATAAGTTAAAAGCCCTGTTCCAGTAAGTCCTCTGGGCTGTGGAGGGGCTAATCTTATCTTCTCTGTAAGAGTCATTTGCCCTGTGAATCTCTGTGTTGCTGAAATGAGTTATTTTAAAGTGGGAATGGCAGCCTTTCCTGGAGGACCATTCTGGGGCCAGGGCTCAGGCACAGGGTCCCCAGCCTCAAGATCCAGCTCATGAGCCCGGGAACCTCCCTCTTGGCCTCTCCTTTGGGATTCTGTTGTCTCCCTGCTTGCACGTGAAAGCAAAAGATAAAAAAGAAAAGTAAATCAGACCGAAAACATTTCTTAAGCTAAGGGATGACTTAATAAAATACTAGAAATGGACTGGGCATGTTGACTCATGCCTGTAATCCCAACACTTTGGAAGACCGATGCAGGTAAATCACCTGAGGTCAGGAGTTTGAGACCAGCCTGGCCAACATGGTGAAACCCCATCTCTACCAAAGATGCAAAAATTAGCCGGGCATGGTGGTGGGCGCCTGTAATCCCAGCTACTTGGGAGCCTGAGGCAGATGAATCGCTTGAACCTGGGAGATGGAGGTTGTGGTGGGCCGAGATTGTGCTACTGCACTCCAGCCTGGGTGACAGGGCAAGACTCTGTCACAAACAAACAAACAAACAAACAGTAGAGATCAAAACAGTAAAAACAGCTCCAGTAAAAAGAGGGACAGCTCAATTGGATGGGACAATAAAGTACCAAGTGAGATCTTTTGTCTAAATTAATAATAACTAAAGCCATAACACAGGGAGCCTGAGGTTCTGTGTGTGAAGCTTCCAGAGGCTTGCACCAGGGAAGGCCACCAGCAGCTGCAGGACAAGAGTCAGGGAAAGGGAGCTCTCCTGCCTTCTCCCTTAGGCTCTCGCCCCTGGGCCCAGTATCCAGGGGCCCCACCTAACAGGAACAGAACTGATGGAGAGTCTGTCTCACCCAGGGTCTAGTTTTGGGCTGGAAGTACAGTTCTCACCTCCTGAGGCACCCTCCTGGGCCTCTGCTGCTTCTGTACCTGCCCCCTATCTGCCTTCCTCCTCCCTGTGCCTGTCCACCTAGCATGGAGGGGAGGGGCCACAATATGTGGGCTTGACTCCCACTTCTGTCACCTACTAGTTGTGGGACCTGGGCAAATGGCCAAGTCTCAACTCTCTTCTCTCTATAAAGATGAGAATCATCACAGGCATCCTTTGGAATCCTAGGGCACTATGGAAACAGGAGGGCTTTTTATGAATGGAGGCTCGGTTCAGGATTGCCTCCCACTTGAAGCCTTCCAGGAAGGAAAGAGCCTTCAGGCCTCTTCAATATTCTTCCATCCAAACCTCTCACCCAGGCTCTGGAGCACTTAGAGTGCACCAGTGTATACTTTAGCATAGTACTATTAACACCTAAGATATCCCTGTATGCCTGGAAAAGTGTGGAGGTTATTAGTTAGTGCCTAATAGGTATTAATCAATTGATTGAAAGGTCTTCTATTCTCTTTGTTTTCCGGCTTCCCCAACCAGATTGTGAACTCTGGAAAGACAAACCTCTTCTTCTTCCTCCCTCCCTTCTATTTATTCTATCAATCAGCAAATACTTAGGCATCCATTAATACAGTGTTCCAAACTTGCTGCAGGTCTTAGAGACACCAGACAGACACAGCCCTGTCCTCAAGAAGCCTACATTTTTGGTGGCAGAGGAGGGAGAAGGCAGTTAAACACTTTGAAAAGAAACAAATAGACAAATAAAACTACAGATTTTGAGAAGCACAATGGATACAAAAAAGAGACTGAGCTGGGAAGCGGCTGGGGGAGGGGATCTATGAAGCAGGTGGCCGGGCCAGGCCACTGCCTGGGGAGAGAACTTTAAGGGGAGAGCAATTAGGATGAGATGAGTGGTGGCTGCTGGCAGAGGGGGGAAAGAGTGGTGTCCTCGTTGGCAGAATGAACGCTGTAAGGCTCAGAGGCAGCAAATTACCTGTGGTTTTGAGGCAGGAGACTAGGGTCTGGAGGCAGGGAAGCTAAGGCCAATTCACACTGACTTCCTAAAACTAAATCAAAAGGAAAACCCCAACATTCCACACCCAAGTAACAAAAGAATAGCGGCTACTCCCTTTGCAACCCCTCCAGCTTTCTGTGTCCCAGATGAGAAATGGAAAGTACCTCTATTAGTCCCCTCCCACAACCAATCAGACTGGTCACGGGCCTAGTCTTCATTTGCAGAGGGATACGGTTTTGTAACTTCATTTCAGGCTCTGATTGGTCCCCTCCCACAACCAATCAGATGTTTGCATAGGGGTATAACTTTATAACTTCAGTTCAGCCTCGGACTGGTCACCTTCCACTACCGATCAGACTGGTTGCGGGCCACTACTTCATTTACACAGGATGTAAACCAAGTAACCAATGGGAAACCTCTAGAGGGTATTTAAACTCCAGAAAATTCTGTAACAGCCTTTGAGCCCTCTACTCAAGCCTGCTCCTACTCTGTGGAGTGTACTTTTATCTCAATAAATCTGTGCTTTCGTTGCTTTATTCTTCCATTGCTTTGTTAGAGCATTTTGTCCGATTCAAAACGCCAAGAACCTGGACAGCTCACAGTCAAATCCCTCCACCAGTTACAGTTTCAAAGTAGGGAAAGGAGACAGAGGGGACTGGAGCAAAGCTGAGGGGACAGGACAGAGGTTGCAGAGGCGGGAGGTGAGGTTTGACTGATCATAAGGGCAGGTCCTTGCAAAGGCCAAGAAAAGGGTATGGATTTTCTTTTCAGGGCAGCAGGAGGCTGTGGAAGGGTTTCAAGCAGGGGAATGATGTAACCATTTTATACTTCTGAAAAGATCTTTAGGGAGACTGAAAAGGATGTTAAATAGCATCATGAGAATGCAATCAGTCACTGAGAATGTGGGACATTCCATAAGACAGTGACCTATTTAAGGTGGTGGGAGCAGGAGGGAGTGGGGTGAAGAGGCCAGGGCGGTTAAAGATTCAGGAGACATCAACCCAATGCAATGGACAGGCCTTGTTTGGATCCCAATTTGTTTTGTTTTGTTTTGGTTTTGAGACAGAGTCTCACTCTGTCTCCCAGGCCGGAGTGTAGTGGTGCAATCTCAGCTCACTGCAACCTCTGCCTCCTGGGTTCAAGTGATTCTTCTGCCTCAGCTTCCTGAGTAGCTGGTACCATTCCTACTGAAACTATTCCAAAAAATTGAGGAAGAAAAACTCCTCCTTAACTCATTCTAGGAAGCTAGCATCATCCTGATACCAAAACCTGGCAGAGACAGAACAATAAAAGAAAATTTCAGGTCAATATACTTGATGAACATTGATGCAAAAATCCTCTACAAAATACTGGAAAAACAAATCCATCAGCACATCAGAAAGTTTATCCACCAGGATCAAGTAGGCTTCATCTCTGGGATGCAAGGTTGGTTCAACATATACAAATCAGTAAATGTGTTTCATCACATAAATAGAAGAAAAAAACCACATGATTATTTTAACTGATGCAGAAAAGACTTTTGATAAAATTCAACACCACTTATGTTAAAAACTCTCAATAAACTAAGTATTGAAGGAACAGTACCTCAAAATAAGAGCCATCTATGACAAACCCCCAGCTAGCATTGTACTGAATGGGCAAAAGCTGGAACCACTCCCCTTGAAAACTGGAACAAAACAATGATTTCTCTTACCACTCCTATTAAACATAGTGTTGGAAGTCCTGGTCAGAACAGTCAGGCAAGAGAAAGAAAGAGCATTCAAATAGGGAGAGAGAAAGTCATATTATCCCTGTTTGCAGATGACATCCTATATCTAGAAAATCCCATAGTCTTGACCCAAAAGTTCCTTACGCTGATGAACAATTTCAGCAAAATATCAGGATCACTACAATGTACAAAAATCACTAGGATTCCTATACACCAACAACAGTAAAGCTAAGAGTCAATCAGGTACATGATCCCATTCACAATTGCCACAAATAGAATAAAATGCCTAGGAATACAGCTGACCAGGGAGGTAAAAGATCTCTACAAGGAGAACTACAAGCCACTGCTCAAAGAAATCAGAGATGACACAAACAAATGGAAGAACACTCCATGCTAATGGAGAGGAAGAATCAATGTTGTTAAAATGAACATACTACCCCCAAAAATGTATAGGTTAATTGCTATTCCTATCAAACTACCAATAACATTCTTCACAGAATTAGAAAAAAACTATTTTAAAATTCATATGGAACCAAAAAAGAGGCTGAATAGACAAGGGAATCCTAAACAAAAAGAACAAAGCTGGAGGCATCACACTATCTGACTTCAAACTATACTACAGGGTTACAGTAACCAAAACAGCATGGTGCTGGGGCAAAAGCAGACACATAAACCAATGGAACAGAATAGAAAGCCCAGAGATAAGGCTGCACACCTGCAACCATCTGATCTTCAGCAAATCCAACAGCAACAAGAAATGGGGAAAGGACTCCTTGTTTAATAAATGGGGCTGGGATAACTGGCTGGCCATATGCAGAAGATTGAAACTGGACCCCTTCCTTACACCATATACATAAATCAAGTCAAGATGGATTAAAGACTTAAACATTATAGTTTTGGGTTTTACATTTAAGTGTAAACCCAGGTAATATCATTCTACATATAGGAATGGGCAAAGATTTCATGAAGTTGCCAAAAGCAATTGCATCAAAAGCAAAAATTGATGAATGGGATCTAACTAAACTAAAGAGCTTCTGCACAGCAAAATTATCAACAGAGTAAATAGACAACTTGCATGAGGTCCTGGGTTCGGTCCCCAGCATCTCCACGAAAAAAAAAAAAAAAAAATAGACAACCTACAGAATGGGAGAAAATATTTGCAAACTATGCATTTGACAAAGGTCTAATATCCAGCATCTATAAGGAGCTTAAATTTACAAGGAAAAAAATATTAAAAAGTGGCAAATTTGGAAAGACAGTGTGGAAGGAAAAAAAGTGGCAAATGAAATGAACAGACACTTAAAAAAAAAAAACATACATTCGGCCAATAAGTATATGAAAAAAAGCTCATTACTGATTATCAGAGAAATGCAAACAAAACCACAATGAGATATCATCTCACACCAGTAAGAATGGCTGCTACTACAAAGTAAAAAACAAACACAACAGCTACTGACAAGCTTGCAAAGAAAAAGGAATACTTATACAGTGTTAGTGAGAGTGTAAATTAGTTCAACCATTGTGGAAAACAGTGTGGGAATTCCTCAAAGAGATACCATTCAACTAGGCAATCCCATTACTGGGTATATACCCAAAGGAATATATATTGTTCTTTTATAAAAACACATGCACACATATGTTCATTACAGCACTGTTCACAATAGCAAAGAAATGGACTCAACCTAAAGGTCCCATCAGTGGTAGACTGAATAAAGCAAATGTGGCACATATACACCATGGAATACTATGCAGCCATAAAAAAGAATGAGATCGCCAGGCGAGGTGGCTCACGCCTGTAATCCCAGCACTTTGGGAGGCTGAGGCGGGCGGATCACAAAGTTAAGAGATCGAGACCATCCTGGCCAACATGGTGAAACCCTGTCTCTACTAAAAATGGAAAAATTAGCTGGGTGTGTTGGCACATGCCTGTAGTTCCAGCTACTCGGAAGGCTGAGGCAGGAGAATCACTTGAACCCCAGAGGTGGAGGTTGCAGTGAGCTGAGATCATGCCACTGCACTTCAGCCTGGCGACAGAGTGAGACTGCATCTCAGGGAAAAAAAAAAAAAAAAAGAATGAGATCATGTCCTTTACAGGAACATGGATGGAGCTGAAGGCCATTATCCTTAGCAAACTAATACAGAAAAAAAAAACCAAACACCATATCCTTTCACTTACAAGTGACAGCTAAGTGATGAGAACACATGGACAGAAAGAGGGTAACAAGAGACACTAGGGTTCATTGGATGGTGGAGGGTGGGAGGAAGGAGAGGATCAGGAAAAATAATATGTCCTAGGCTTAATACCAGGGTGATGAAATAATTTGTGCAACAAACCCTTTTGACACAAGTTGCCCTATATAACAAACCTGCACGTGTACCCATGAACTTAAAAGAAGTATATTTTGGGGTGATATATTTTGGTTTCCCTTAATCTCATCTCAAACCTATTTCCAAATAGAATCACATTCACAAGTACCAGGGGTTAGGACTTGGACATAGCTTTTTGGGGACACTATTCAATCCAGTACAGGAGCCAACTTTAGCAATACTGGGTGGTGTTGGCATATAAAGTGAAGCAAGACCCACACTGGAATCAGACAGGCCAGGGCTTGAACTCTTGCTCTGTCACCAACTCTTAACACCTGGCTGAGTGACTGTGCAAGTCATTAATGCTCTCATATCCTCACTATTACAATATTTAAAGTGGGTATAATAATAATCATGGTAAGTTATCTCACAGAATTGTGCTGAAGATTAAATGGCTGAATGGCTTGAACGTGTTTCCCCAAATGCATGTGTTAGGACTTAATCTCCAAAGTAGCAATGTTGGGAGGCTCCACCCTCATGAATGGGTTGATGATGATTATAAAAGGGCCTGAGGCTGAAAGTTTGGTCTCTTGCTCTCTCTTTGCTCTTACACTGTGGGAAGATATGGCAAGAAGGCTCTTGGTAGATGCCAGCCCCTTGATCATGGACTTTTCAGCCTCTAGAACCATGAGCCAATAAATTTCTGTTCACTATGAAGTACCCAGTCTCAGGTGTTTGGGTAGAGCAGCACAAAATGGACTAAGACAATGACCTAATGAAATGAAAGATCTTGGAAAATTATGAAGTACTATCTATGTACACGGTAATTAGCAAGCATCTCAACTTACTAATTGTGTGAGCTCAGGCAAGTTTCCCTCTCTGAAGCTGTTTCCTCATCAGTAAAATGGAAAGTACTCACCTCATTGGGCCACCGGAAGGACTCGATGAAACTGCATGTGGGGCACTTAACACATAGGAATTGCTCTTGAAATAAAGCCATAAGCATTGTGGTGGGGCCCTTCCAGAGGCATGGACTGGTCTAAAGGTCCAGAAGAGAAGCGAATCAGACTCTTGATTTTTGAGGATTTTTTTTTTTTTTTGCTTTTTTTTGTTTTTGTTTTTTTTGTTTTTTGAGACAGAGTCTTAGTCTATTGCCCAGGCTGGAGTGCAGTGGCACAATCTCGGCTCACTGCAACCTCTACCTCCTGGGTTCAAGCGATCCTCCTGCCTCAGCCTCCTGAGTAGCTGGGACCACAGGCATGTGCCACCACACCCAGTTAATTTTTTTTTTTAAGTAAAGATGGGGTTTCACCATGTTGGCCAGGCTGATCTTGAACTCCTGACCTCAGGTGATCTGCCCGCCTCGGCCTCCCAAAGTGCTAGGATTATAGGCGTGAGCCAGCACACTTGGTATTTTTGAGACTTTAGAAAGATAAGACCTGCCCCCGAGCGGTTTGGGTTTTTAAATTAGTTAGGTGGGAAGATGCTGGTTCTAGGTTTTGCAAGAAAAAGGAGACCTAGTACTGCTGGGGCAAGCTTGCACCCAGAAAGTGGCTGGTAGCTGATCAGAATGAGCCGCTGATGACAGCTTTGGCTCTTTGGCCTTAGGCGTAGTGGGTCCCTAGGGTTCTGCTGATCTGAGCATTATGTTGGGGAATTTCCCTTTTCTGAAAGGGCTCCACACTGAGATGGTGGCATCAGCTGGGGCCTAGGCCAGGCACCTTCTGTCTATGGACTCCAGTCTGAGTTTCAGGGACATCTTGAGTCACGAGGGGAGTCACCAATCATGGCATTGGTGGTGTGGGGCGGGCAGCCACCCTGGATGATGTCACTCAGTGCACACCACTGCTGACCCCTGCAGCTGTTGGATGAAGAGGAGACTGGGCCCCATTTTCCAGAAATCATCTGTGCTAGGCATCCCAGTGAGGGGGGCTGAGACAACCTCTAGGTTTCCTCTAAGACACTAAGAAGCGCTGGAGAACCCTGGATGCACCCAAGCAGGGACAGGATGGGAGAGGCCTGAGCATTCGCTCTCTTTTCTCCCACATGGGTTGGAGGCCACTCTACCTCATTCTCATCCTCTACATTTGAGTGATTACTGTCCTGTGAAAAATCTCTGCTTGTGAGCCACCACAAGTATGATTCAGGGTGTCTCTTTAATTCCCTTCAGGCACGACCATCAGAGTCAGTTTACAATAACCAGACACCTGGCTTTACAATCACGCCTCATCTTTGACCCAAAACAGCATCCCGCAGCTTGATCATTCCCCATGTGCCAGACTTCTCTCAGAATGACTCTTATTTAAAGAAAAAAAAAAAAATCACATCAGATGCATTTAGTGCCCTACAGCACGTGCCTTTGAGAATTCATCGAGGTAGAAAGTATTTGTTATTCGAGGATGGGTTTGATGTTAGGCAATGATGGTGAGGCTCTCTGAGTCAAGTCTGCAGGATTATGCAGCAAGGAGAGCTCTTTGCTTAGAGCACTGCTTCAAACAGCCCTCCTCAGTCTCAGTGCTCGGCTACCACTTTCCTTCTATAGCTCCCCCGGTCGCCATGGCAGATGTGGCCAGAGACCTCACTCTCTGCCATCTGCCCAGGGTTTCTCTGCCGCCAGAGCCGTGCCCGCCTCTTCCTTGTCTCAGGTGCATTTTTTGCATGGTTCTTCAGAGGTTCCCTAGCAGGGTGGGTGGCCCATAGTAATGACTGGCTCAGTCAAGAAACCTTAGCTTGGCCTTTCTGCTTTCCTGTTTTACGCTTCCCAATACCCCCTGGGATTCTAGGGAACCATTGCTGGTCCCTGGACCCTCTTTCCAAAACAAGCTACTTGCACCAAAGGCTCTTTATGTGGGGGAACCCAGGCAAGGACAGCGGCTCTGCTGAATTTTTGTAAGACTTTCAACAGAGCTTGAGGACGAAGTCGGGGGGAGTCTATTGAGATGCTAGTTCATAGGAGTTCGTAGTGTCCCAAGGCATCATATAGATGGGCCATCTCTTTTGCAGTCTCTTCCCCTTTTTAAAAAAACAGTTTTATTGAGATATAACTCATCTACCATATCATTCCCATTTAAAGTGTGCAATTTGGCCGGGCATATGGCTCATGCCTGTAATCTCAGCACTTTGGGAGACTGAAGTGGGAGGACTGCTTGAGTCCAGAAGTTCAAGACCAGCCTGAGCAATATAGTGAGACCCCATCTCTATAAAAAAAAAAAAATTAAGTGTGCAATTCAGTGGTTTTTCATGTATTTACAGAGTTGTGCACCCATCACCATATCAATTTTAGAACATATTTGTCACCCCTAAAAAAGTAATTAGCAATCACTCTCCATTTCTCCCACAGCTGCATCCCTTTAGGCAACCACTGATCTACTTTTTGTTTGCCTATTGTGGACACTTCATTTAAATGGAATGGAATATGTGCAATATGTGGCTTTTTGTGTCTAGCTTATTTACTTAGTCTAATGTTTTCACTGTGAGGAAATGAAGGCACTTCAGCATAAGCTTCATCTGTACTGTGGCATGTGTCAATACTTCATTTCTTTTTTTTTTTTTTTTTTGAGACAGAGTCTCACTCTGTTTCCCAGGCTGGAGTGCAGTGGCGTGATCTCGGCTCACCACAAGCTCTGCCTCCTGGGTTCAAGCGATTCTCCTGCCTCAGCCTCCTGAGTAGCTGGGACTACAGGTACGCACTACCATGCCCATGTAACTTTTGTATTTTTAGTAAAGACGGGGTTTCACTATGTTGGCCAGGCTGGTCTCGAACTCCTGACCTTGTGATCCGCCCTCTTCGGCCTCCAAAAGTGCTGGGATTACATGTGTGAGCCACTGTATCCGACATCCTTTTTTTGAGACACGGTTTTGCTGTGTTGTCCAGGCTGAAGTGCAGTGGCACAATCATCGCTCACTATAGCCTTGAACTCCTAGGCTCAAGGGATCCTCCTTCCTCAGCCTTCTGAGTAGCTGGGACCAGAAGCACTGTGCCACCATGCTGCCTATTAAAATTTTTTTTTTTGTAGAGATGAGGTCTGGCTATGTTGCCCAGGCTGGTCTTGAACTCCTGGGCTCACTCAATCCTCCTGCCTTGGCCTCCCAAAGTGCAGGAATTATAGGTGTGACTTCATTCATTCTTATGGATGAATAATATTCTATTGTATGGATACACCACATTTTATGTATCTATAGATGGATCATCAATCTATCAATCAGTTGATGGACATCCCAGTTTTGTCCACCTTTTGGCTCTTAAGAGTAATGCTGCTGTAAATATTTGTGTATAAAGTTCTGTGCAGATTTATGTTTTGGTTTCTTTTCGTTATATGCCTAGGAGTGAAATTGCTGGTTGATTTTGCTCCTCTTTTAATTTTACTGTTAGGTAGACAATACATTCCCATGCTATATCACAATTTAAAAAGTACAAAAGCAGAATTTCTATCCTCTCCTTAGTCACAAGCAATATTTCCCACTTTAAATTTATTTTTGGAGATGCCTCTAGTATATATAAATATGAATATTTGTTCTTCCTTTTTCTTACACAAATAGTGATACACACTGTTCAGTATCTTACCTTATTTGTTCAACATTAAATCTTAGAGATTGTACTACATCATTACAAAAGAAACTTTTCATTTTTCTACCTGTGTAGCATTCCCTTGAATGGAGGGAAATAACTTATTTAATTTAAATGATTTATTTAACCAGTCCCTAATTAAAAAGCATTAGGTTGTTTCCAATCTTTCATTATTACAAACAATAATGCAATGAAAATTTTAAACAAATATTATTTCCCACATGTGTGAGCCCATCATAGGATATATTTCTAGAAGTAGAAGAACCGTATCAAAAGGTCTGTGAACTTCGCTGGGCATGGTGACTCATGCCTGTAATCCCAGCACGTTAGGAGGCCAAGGTGGGAGGATTGTTTGAGCTCAGGAGTTTAAGATGAACCTGGGCAACATAGCGAGACCCCCATCTCTATAAAAAAGAAGGGAGAGAGAGAAAGAAAGAAAGGTATGTGAACTTTAAATCTTGACACATCTGCCAATTGCCTTCCATAGAGATTATACCAATTTACAGCCCATCAGCAATGTGTGACCTGTTTGCACATACCCTCGCCACTTTGATGGGTGGAAAATGACATCTCCATTCATTTTAATATGAAATTATGAGTTACAGCATCTTTTATTTCCTTTTTGTAAAATGCCTGTTCATATCTTTTTCCTGTTTTTCCAATCAATATGATCATTTTCTTGATGATTTGGGGGTACTTTTATTTATCAGAGAAATTAGCCCTTTGTTTATGAGTACCTAAAACTTCTCCCACAAGGTCAAAGCTTTTGCTTCTGTGTACTATTGCTCATGAATTCCCAGTATCCCTCCCTGCAAAGGCACTACATTCCCTGCCCTTGTGAACCAAGGTGTAGCTGTGTGACTTGTTTTGGTCAATTAAATGCAAGTGGAAGCATGAGTGACACTTTGGGCTGAAGCTTGAAGTGCTGTTGGTGCTTTGCTCATCTTCTTTCTCTCTGACATGGGAATTGGCATCAGCAGATGATGGCTGTGCCTTCAACTTGGGAGCCTAAAGTGAAAGTGACAATACTGACAACATGGGAGTGGAGGCCCCAGCAAAATCCACAAAAGGATATGTACTGTGGGCCAGAAATAATCCTTTGTTGCTTTATACCACTCAGATTTTGGCCTTTGTTCTTGCTGCAGTATAACTAGCCTATCCAGACTGATTTTTGCCACAAAGACTTTTGAAAAAAATTTTATTTTGATGAGGTTAAAATTATTAATTCTTTATTTCATGACTTCTGGGTTTGAGCCAGAAGATTTTCCTTAATAATGCAATGAAAAACCTTAAATAAATATTATTTCCCTGCCAGGCATGGTGGCTCACGCCTGTAATTCCAGCACTTTGGGACGCTGAGGCAGGTGAACTCCTGACTTCACCTGAAGTCAGGAGTTCGAGACAAGCCTGGCTGACATAGTAAAACCATGTCTTTACTAAAAATACAAAAAAATTAGCCAGGTGTGGTGGCAGACACCTGTAATCCCAGTTACTTGGGAGGCTGAGTCAGGAGAATTGCTTGAACCTGGGAGGCAGAAGTTGCAGTGAGCTGAGATAACACCACTGCACTGCAGCCTGGGGAACAAAAGCAAAACTCTGTCTCGAAACAGCAAAACAACGACAACATAAACACACAAATATTATTTCCCACATCTGGATTATTATTTTTAGAATCCTCCCATGGTTTGTTGAAAATGCATTATTTCTCTTCCAATTTTAAATGCCATTAGGTGCCACTCCTCTGACACTGTCATTGTTCCACAGTTAAAGAAGTGGAGCTGAGAGAGAGATCCAAGATGGCCGTGTAGCAGCAGCTCAGGATTGTAGCTCCCAGTGAAAGTGCAGAGAACGAGTGGAAGCCGCAATTTCAGACGAATTTTTGATGCCCACAAACTGGGAGATTCCCGGTGAAGGAGCCATACAGGTCACCAGCGTGACTCTTTTGGCTCTTCTTGGTGCGGAGTATACGGGACTGGGGGCCCTTTTAGTCAGGCTCCGCTGGTCCCATCCCCACAAGGAGAACCGCAATTGGGAGCACTGAGGACTGAGAGCAAGCACAGCAGAACCCAGGAAGCACAGCAAGCACAGCTGAACCCGGGAAGGCCCAGCTCTGTGGGGAAGGGGCGCCCCCCAAAGGAAAACTAAGAAACAGAAAAAACTTCATCACCAACAAGCCAGACGTCCACTCAGAGACCCAATCTGAAAGTCGGCAATTACAAAG
>CAUYQU010083125.1:0-11308 GCA_963574635.1 Cheracebus regulus
TTTCTCTCTTTTTCTAAAATCTCTTCCTCTTTCTCTTTCATTTTTTCTTTCTTTTGCTGTTTCTTTCTTTCTCCTTTTCTCTCTTTTTCTAAAATCTCTTCCTCTTCCTTTCTCTCTTTCATTCTTTAAAAAAAAAATAAAATATCACCCACTATGATCAAGTGGGACTCATTCCAGGGATGCAAGCGTAGTTCAAAATCCTCAAATTGATGATGTGATGCACCACACTAACAGAACCAAAACCAAAAAATCATACAATCGTTTCAATATTGAATGCTGAAAAAGCACTCAATAGAATTCAATGTTCCTTTATAATAATAAAAAAAACCTCTGTAAACTGAATATAACAGAAACCTCAAAATAATAAGAGCCATAACAAAATAATAAGACTGTGCAAAACTCCCCAACAAAATACTAGGGAACCAAATTTACCAGCACATTAAAAATATCACTCACCATGATCGAGTGGTACTCATCTCAGGGATACAAGGATAGTTCAAAATGCTCAAATCAATACATGTGATGAATGACACTTACAGAACCAAAACCAAAAAATCATACCATCATTTCAATAGATGCCAAAAAAGCATTCAATAGAATTCAACGTGCCTTTATAATAAAATCCCTCTACAATCTGAATGTAACAGAAACCTCAAAATAAAAAGAGCCATATATAAGATATCCATAGCCAATATCACACTGAATGAGGAAAAACTGATAGCCTTTTCTCTAAGATTTGGAACAACACAAGGATGCTCACTTTTACTACCTTTATTCAACAAAGCACTGGATATTCTAGTGAGAGAAATTAGGCAAGAGAAAGAAATAAAGAGCACCCAAATTGAAAAGGAAGACGTCAAGTTAGTTTTGTTCATAGATAACATGATCTTATACCTAGAAAACTCTAAATACTACACGGAAAACTGTTAAAACTGGTGAAACAAATTTAATAAAACTGTAGGATGATAAAACAGCATACAAGATCAGTAGAATTTATATAGGTCAACAGCAAACAAGAGAAAGAAATAAAGACAGCAATCTCATTTACAATAGTTACAAAGAACATAAAACACTTAGGAATTGATTTTACCAACAAAGTAAAAGATATATGCAAGAAAAACTATAAAATACTGATGGAAGAAATTGAAGAGGATACAAAAGAATGGGAGACTATTCCATGCTAGTGGATTGGAAGAATTAATATTGTTAAAGTGACAACGTTACCTGAAGCAATTTACAGATTCCATTTATTCCTATGAAACTATGAATTGCCTTCTTCACAGAAATAAAAAAAATTAAAATTTATATGAATTCACAAAAGAACAGAAATAACCAAAACAATCTTGACAAAAAAAAGGACAAAAACAGGGGGGAACAAACTATCTGACTTCAAAATATACTACAAACCTATAGTAAGCAAATCAGCATTGTAGAAGCATAAAAACAGATACATAGATCATAGATCAGTGGAACAGAATACAGAACCCAGATATAAATCCACACATTTACAGCCAATTCATTTTTGATAAAGGTGAAAGGACATACATTAAGGAAAGGACACCCTTTACAATAAATAGTATTAGCAAAATTAGATAACCATATGAAGAAGAATAAAACTAGAGCTCTGTCTCTCACTATATTGAAAGATCAAACCAAAATTGAATAAAGACTTAAATCTAAGACCTGAAACTATAAAACTACTAGAAGAAAATGCAGGGATTCATTTAGGCAAAGATTTCGTGTGTGTGTGAGAACTCAAAAACACAGTCAACAAAAGCAAAAAAAGACAAATGGAATTATACCAAGCAAAAAGCTTCTGCACAGGATAGGAAACAACAAAGTGAAGAGACAACTCAAATAATGGGGGAAAATATTTGCAAACTTCCCATCACACAAGGAATTAACAAGCAGAATGCATAAGGAGTTCAAACAACCCAACAACAAAAAAACCAAATGATCAGAATAAAAAATGGGCAAAAGATCTGAATAGACATTTATCAAAAGAAGACATAGAAATGACCAATGTGTATATAAAAATGCTCAATTGTCAAAGAAAGATAAATGAAAACCTTTAGTCAATTGTACATTTCAAAATAGCTAGGACAGAATAATTCATATGATACTACTGTAAACAAAAGATGGGTATTTAAGGTGAAGGATATTCCAGTTACCCTGCTACGATTATATGAAGATATCAAATTACCACATGTATCTCCAAAATATGTATATATACCACATGAGATACAATCTCACCCCAATTAGAATGGCTTTTATCAAAGACACAGAAAAAAGGATGCTCTGAGGATGTAGAGGTAGCAGAACCCTTGTCCAGTCCTGGTAGGAATGTAAATTAATACAATGACTATAGAAAACAGTATAGAGGGGTAGTTTGAAAACTGCATATAGAACTACATATGACCCACCAACTTCACTAATGGTTACATATCCAAAAGAAAGGAAATCAGTATATTGAATAGATATGCACACTCACATAATTATAGCACTGTTTAGAACAGCCAAAATATGGAATCAATTTAGTGTCCCAACAGTGGATGAATAAAAAAAAGTGATATATATACAAAATGGAATATTATTTATCCATAAAATAGAATGAAATCCTGGCATTTGTAGCAACACAGACAGAATTGAAGTTCATTATGTTGGGTGAAATAAGCCAAGCACAGAAAGAGAAATATTGCTTGTTCTCAGTCATATGTAGGAGATAAATTAGAAGGAGATTTCATGAAGATTGAGAGTAGATTTTTGGTTACCAGAGCCTGGGGAGGATATATGGGAGAGAGACAGGAAGAGAATTTGATTGATATGTACAAATAAACACTTAGATAAAAAAAAAAAAAAACACATGATGTTTGATGCACCAGTAGGGTGACTACAGTTAGTATTAGTCAATTGTAAATTTCAAAATAACTAGGAGAGAATAATTCATATGATCCTGCTGTAAACAAAAGATGAATATTTAAGGAAAAGGATATTCCAGTTACCCTGATTTGATTATATGAAGATATCAAATTACCACATGTATCTCCAAAATATGTACACCTGATATGATGAGTAAAATATAAATAAATAGAAATGTGAAGATGGTGGACTAGATGCAGTTAGTGGGCACTTCTCTTATGGAAAGTAATTAAAATACTGAGTAAAATATTCACACTTTGAACAGCTCATCTAAGACAGAACACTGGATTTCATCTGAGAAGTGATGAGAATTACAGGAAGCAAAGGAGAGTGAAGCCAGGCAGCCGGCTGGCCTGGGACTGGTGTGGAGTTTGAGAAGCTCCCTGAGGCTGTGGAGGGCTGAGTGAGGAACCCTTGGGGCTCTACACTTTCTCCGGGGACTTTTGTAATCTTGGTAATAGGAGAGCTCCTAGACCTTCCCTGACCCCACTGGGGCTCCAGACTAACATGGAGAGCTGCCTGGAGGTTGCATAGAGGCACTACTCAAACTCATCTAGAGTCCCACAAGCTTTTGAACACTGAGCAGATTCTGCCCAGCACCATTCTGAAAGCTTAGCCCCCAGAGACCTGCCTTTTACTCTGGGGCTATCATTGCCACTACTGCCACTGGGAGTAGGGAGACTGGGCACCTTCACGACCTCCAAGGACAGATACCACCCTTGCTGCTGCAGACAAAGAAGTGCTTGAACAGTATACCCTAATGGCTGCCTGCCTTCACTGCTTCCATTGAGAGAGGGCTAGCTTCCCCAGTGGCCATCCAGCAGCACAGCCACCCTGCCACTGCCTGAGCATTTTAGCTGCAGGTCTGGTGTCTTCCTGAAAGACTGGTTCCCAGAAGTCTGCTTTCTGCCCTGCGGCTGCCACAGCCACCACTGGCTGCTTCCACTTCTGTCACCAGGCCAGGAAGGGAGCAGGGATACCAGGCACCTTCACACTTCCCAATGACAGATGTAATTGTTGCTGCTGTGGGATTGGGGAGTATACCAACTGGCATCTCATGACTGCCTGCCTCCACTGAGAAAGGTCTGCCTTCCCTCTTGGCAGGTCCGCAGCACAGCCACTCTGCTTCAACCTGAGCATTCTGCTGGCAGCCTGGGAACCAGCCTACTGTTTCTGACACAGCCAGCACTGAACCCCATGGACCTGAAGACAAGTCTGCTTGTCGTGTCCCAGTTCAGTTCCTTCAGGACTTATACATGCCATCCAGAGAGCAATCTAGGGGCCTGGAGGCTGAGAGGATGGCTTAGCCCTATCCACTACCACTGGCACTGACACTTTCCCCTGGGGTCTGAGGTCAGCCTGGCCCAACCAGCCGACACCACCACAGCTGGTGCCCACATGTGGTCACCAAAAGGCAGAGCCAGTTTCCAATCCCCACAACCCCCCTCCACCCCAGACAAGCTCCAGCAGCATTCCTGTGATGGAGAACAGGCAAGTCACAAAGCTGTCTATATTGGGCTGAAGGAAGAGGTTATGTCCCAAAGCTGCTTCTGCAGGACTGGCTTTTATATATATATATATATATATAGATAGATAGATAGATAGATAGATAGATAGATATATATATATATATATATAAAACTATATATATATCTATATATATATATATAACTATATATATAGTTCTCAGCTACATTGTGTTCTGGAGATAGAGGACAGTGTCTGACTGAACTGAAAGTCTCTAGTCCTGGGACAGGAGGGTGATAGGGAAATGAATTGCATTCCTGCCTGCTTAGGATATGGAGCTGGTGCAGCTGCCTCCCCTGTCCTGTGTAGACCTCAATACATGTGACCAGTGCTCCCTGATATCCTGTCAGGGCTGGTGTCTGTACTTGTTGTTACCTATTTGTAGACAAGCTTGGTGGTCCATCTCCACCCAACTTTGTCCCCTCATCCCCCAGGCTGAGCAGAGAACCCAAGGCATGAAGCATTTCACAGACCAGACCATCACCTGAAACATCAGAGCACCTCCCAGTAAACAAAGATCAAGTACATTCTCACCTGCTTCTGCTGCAGCCAGCTCTGACCCCTAAGTGCCACCTACTGATCTGGAGGTTGAACTGCACAACTCAGTACAGAACCTGCTGACAGAAGTGCATAGTGCTGGGGAAAGAAATAATATTCCTGAGATCTTTGCAACCCCAGTCCTGCAGAAGGCAAAGAGCTTGCTCATATGCCAAGTACATCATTACTACAACCAGCATTTGAGAAAGCCACTGCACAAAGGCTGTCTATAACCAATAAACTCATATAGAGATTTGGACACTGGATAACACAATGAATTGAAGCCAAATGGCCACAGTGTAGGAAATCAGGCAGTATAAAAAAGGCAGAGAATTACAACATCCCAAAGGATGTTATAATCAGCTCTCTTGTAATGGATGCTAACCAAATGAAAATGCTAAAATGACAGATAAAAAATTTTAAAAATGAAAGTGTCTTCTGTCACATTCTGTATTTCTTTTCTGTTCTCTTTGGCTTCCAACATAAAGAAATCAGAAAAGAAATACAGAACGTGACAGAAGACACTGATTTAAATAAATAAATAAATAAAGCAGAACTTCTGGAAATAAAAAAATCATTAAAGGAGTTACAAAATACAGTTGAAAGCTTTAATAATAAACTAGACAAAGCAGAAGAAAGAATTTCAGAAACGAAAGACAAGACTTTTGAATTAACTCAGAAAAAAAGAAACAACAATAAAAAATGAATCAAGCCTTTGAGAAACATGAGATTATGTAAAGCAACAAAATCAGTTATAGGTATTCCAGAGAGACAAGGAGAAAAAGCAAAAATTATTAAGAATCTATTTGAGAGAAAAATTTCTGAAAACTTCTCTGGTATTCCAAAAGATTTAGACATTCAGTTAAAAAAAATCCCATATATCACATAAAAAGAATTAAAAACAAAGCCATATGATTATTCAATAGATGCAGAAAAATCATCCGGTAAAATCCTGCATTATCTTATGATAAAAATCCTCAACAAACCAGGCAAAAATGGAACATAACTCAAAATAATGAAAGCCCTATACCACAAGCCCATAGCCACCATCATTCTGGATTAGGAAACGTTGAAAAAATTTCCTGTAAGAACTGGAAAAAGACAAGGATGCTCACTTTTGATAATCTCATTTAACATGATACTGGAAGTCCTTGCCAGAACAATTAGGCAAGAGGAAAAAAAGTATTTTAAAATTGGAAAAGTGGAAGACAGATTATCTGTTTGCAGATATTATAATCTTATACCTAGAAAACCTTAAAACTCCTCCAAAAGACTCCTAGATTTGATAAATGACCTCATGGAAGTCTTAAAACACAAAGTCAATGTGAAAAAATTAGTGGCATTTCTATACACCAAAAATGATCAAGCTGAGAATCAAATAAAGAACTCCATCCTATTTCCAATAACCACATACACACAAAACCCTAGGGTTATATTTAACCAAATAAGTGAAAGATAACAACAAAATCCTGAGGAAAGAAATTGCAAATAATACAAACAAATGAGAAAACAGCTCATGTTCATGGATTGGAAGAATCAATGTCATTAAAATGAGCATACTTCCCAAAGCAATCTACAGCTTCAATGCAATTCCTATCAAGTTATGGACATCACTCTTCTTAGAATTAGAAAAAACATCTAAAATTTATATGAAACCAAAAAGACCCTAAATAGCCAAAAGAATCCTGAGAAGAAAAGACAAAGCAGGAGACTCATTACTTGAATTCACACTATACTAAAATGCTACAATAACCAAAATGCAGTAATATGGGTATAAAACTAGGCACAGATATCAATGAAATAGGATAGAGAACCCAGAAATAAAGCCACACACTTACAATGAACTGATCTTTGACAAAATTGACAAAAATATACAGTGAGGAAAGGACACCCTGTTCAATAAATGGTGCTGGGAAAATTGCATACCTATATGCAGAAGAATAAAACTGGAGTGCTACCTCTCACCATATAAAAAAATTAACTTGAGATGGAGCCAAGATGGCCCATTAGGAGCAGCTCAGGATTGCAGCTCCCAGCAAAAGCACAGAGGGTGAGTGGATGCCGCATTTCCAGATGGATTTTTATTGCCCACAGACCAAGAAATTCCCAGGCGGAGGAGCTCTACAGGTCACCAGTGCGGCTGTTTCGGCCTGCGCGGCTGTTTTGGCTGGCGCCCCAGCATGGCTGTTTTGGCCTATGTGGCTGTCTTGGTCGGGGCCCCAGCACAGCGGTTCTCAGTGGGCACCATTTTAGCTGGCAATTAGAGCTATGGGAAGACAGAGTCACCCATTCAACTGATAGAAAAGGGGACTGAAACAGGGAACCAGGCCAAGAGAGTCCCGGACAAAAAAGCACCAGGAATCTCAGTGTGGCTGTTTCAGCCATTGCAGGTGCAGTGGGTCGCCACACGTGCAATCGCACAGATCCTGGCACCTTTTCAATAGGCGATTGGAACACTTGGGAGACAGTCGAACATTTGCTCTGAGGCAGGGAGCCAGGTGATCAGGCTCTGCAGATCCCACCCCCACAAAAAAACAGCAATCTGAAACGCTCTGGATTGAGAGTTTCACAGCAAGCACAGCTGAACCTGGGACAGTCCAGCTCTGTGGGGGAGGAGCGTCCACCATTACCAAGGCAGTCCACCACGACGGAGGTAGTCCACCATTGCTGAGGCAGCCCGCCATTACAGAGAGAATCCGCCAGTATAGAGGTGGGCCATCATTGCCAAGGCAGTTCTAACTATACCCGTATAAACAGGACTACAGGGAAGTTCACATGGCAGCTGGGTGGAGCCCACAGCAGCTCAGCAAAGCCTCTGCAGGCAGACAGTGCCTAAGCTGCCTCCTCGCTGGGCAGGGCAGCCCTGAAAAAAGGCAGCAGCACAGCAGAAACTCATAAATAAAGCCCTAACTCCCCGAGACAGAGCACCTGGGAAAAAAAAAAGGGTGGGGGTTATGAGTTCTGTTGCAGCAGACTTAAACGTACCTGCCCAGCAGCTCTGAATGAACAACAGAGCTCACAGCTCAGCACTTGAGCTCCTATAAAGGACAGACTGTCTCCTCAAGCAGCTCCCTGACCCCCATATATCCAAAGAGTCACCTCATAAAGGAGAGCTCAGACTGACATCTGGCGGGTATCCTTCTGGGACAAAGATAGCAGAAGAAGAAACTGGCAGTAACCCTTACTGTTCTGTAGCCGCTGCAGGTGATCCCCAGGTAAGCAGGGCCTGGAGTAGACCTCAGCAGTCCTACAGCAGAGGGGCCTGAATGTTAGAAGGAAACCTAAGAAACAGAAAGAAATAATTTCATCATCAACAAACTGGATGTCCATCAGAGACCCAATCTGAAAGTCAACAACTGCAAAGACGACAGGTGGATAAATCCAGAGATGGGAAGAAACCAGCGCAAAAGGAATGAAAACACCCGAAACCAGAATGCCTCTCCTCCTACAAGGGATCACAACTCCTCACCAGCAAGGGAACAAGGCTGGATGGAGAATGAGTGTGATGAATTGACAGAATCAGGCTTCAGAAGGTGGGTAATAAGAAACTTCTCTGAGATAAAAGACATGTTCTAACCCAATGCAAAGAAACTAAGAACTCTTGAAAAAAGATTTGACAAAATGCTATTGAGAATAAACAACTTAGGAATATAAGTGAACTGATGGAGCTGAAAAACACAATACGAGAACTTCACGAAGCATGCACAAGTTTCAACAGCTGAATTGACCAAGCAGAAGAAAGGCTAGCAGAGGTCGAAGATCAACTCAATGAAATAAAACAAGAAGGCAAGATTAGAGAATAAAGGGTAAAAAGGAATGAACAAAGTCTCCAAGAAATACGGGAATATGTGAAAAGACCTAATCTACATTAGGTGTACCTGAACATGACAGAGAGAATGAATCCAAGCTGGAAAATACTCTTCAGGATATTATCCAGGAAAATTTCCCCAACCTAGCAAGGCAGGCCAATATTCAAGTCCAGGAAATACAAAGAACACCACAAAGATATTCCCAAGGCACATAATCGTCAGATTCACCAGGGTTGAAATAAAGGAGAAAATGCTAAGGGCAGCCAGAGAGAAACATCGGGTTACCCACAAAGGGAAGCCCATCAGACTCACAGCGGATCTCTCAGCAGAAACCCTACAAGCCAGAAGACAGTGGAGGCCAATATCAACATCCTTAAAGAAAAGAATTTTCAGCCTAGAATTTCATATCCAGCCAAACTAAGCTTCACAAGTGAAGGAAAAATAAAATCCTTTACGAACAAGCAAGTACTCAGAGATTTCATCACCACCAGGCCTGATTTACAAGAGCTCCTGAAAGAGGCACTAAACATAGAAAAGAACAACCAGTACCAGCCACTCCAAAAACATACCAAATGGTAAACAGCATCAACACAATGAAGAAACTGCATCAACTAACAGGCAAAACAGCCAGCTAGTATCAAAATGGCAGGATCAAATTCACATATAACAATATTAACTCTAAATGTAAATGGGCTAAATGCCCCAATCAAAAGATACAGACTGGTAAATTGGATAAAAAGCCAAAACCCATTGGTGTGCTGTATCCAGGAAACGCATCTCACATGCAAGGATACACAAAGGCTCAAACTAAAGAGATGGAGGAAGATTTACCAAGCAAGTGGAGAGCAAAAAAAAGCAGGAGTTGCAATTCTCCTCTCTGATAAAATAGACTTTAAACCAACAAAGATCAAAAGAGACAAAGAAGGACATTACATAATGGTAAAAGGATCAATGCAACAAGAGCTAATGATCCTAAATATATATGCACCCAATACAGGAGCATCCAGATACATAAGGCAAGTTCTTAATGACTTACAAAGAGACTTAGACTCCCACGCAATAATAGTGGGAGACTTTTACACCCCATTGTCAATATTAGACAGATCAACCAGACAGAAAATTAACAAGGATATCCAGGACTTGAACTCAGACCTGGACCAAGCAAACCTAATAGACATTTATAGAACTCTCCACCCCAAATCCACAGAATATACATTCTTCTCAGCACCACATCACACCTACTCTAAAATTGACCACATAATTGGAAGTAAATCATTCCTCAGCAAATGCAAAAGAATGGATATTGTAACAGTCTCTTAGACCACAGTGCAATCAAGTTAGAACTCAGGATTGAGAAACTAACTCAGAACCGCACAGCTTCATGGTAACTGAACAACTGGCTCTTGAATGTCAAATGGATAAACAATAAAATGAAGGCAGAAATAAAAATGTTCTTTGAAACCAACGAGAAGGAAGACACAACATACCAGAATCTCTGGGACACATTTAAAGCAGTGTCTAGAGGAAAATATATAGCAATAAATGCCCACATGAGAAGCAAGCAAAGATCTAAAATCAACACCCTATCGTCAAAATTGCAATAGCTAGAGAAGCAAGATAGAAATAACTCAAAATCTAGCAGAAGACAAGGAATAACTAAGATCAGAGCAGAACTGAAGGAGATAGAGATACAAAAAACCCTTCAAAAAAATCAATAAATCCAGGAGCTGGTTTTTTGAAAATATCAACAAAATAGACCACTAGCCAGATTAATAAAAAAGAAAAGAGAGAATAATCAAATAGATGCAATAAAAAACAATAAAGGGGATATCACCACAGATTCCACAGAAATACAAACCATCATCAGAGATTATTACAAACAACTTTACACACATAAACTAGTAAACCTGGAAGAAATGGATAAATTCCTGGACACTTGCATCCTCCCAAGCCTAAACCAGGAAGAAGTCGAAACCCTGAATAGACCAGTAACAAGGTCTGAAGTTGAGGCAGCAATTAAGCGCCTACCACCCAAAAAAAGCCCAGGTCCAGATGGGTTCCCAGCCCAATTCTACCAGACATACAAAGAGGAGCTGGTACCATTCCTTCTGAAACGATTCCAAACAATCCAAAAAGAGGAAATCCTTCCCAAATCATTTTATGAGACCAACATCATCCTGATACCAAAACCTGGCAGAGACTCAGCAAGAAAAGAAAACTTCAGGCCAATATCCATGATGAACACAGATGCAAAAATCTTCAATAAAATACTGGCAAACCGATTGCAACAGCACATCGAAAAGCTTATCCACCATGATCAAGTAGGCTTCATCCCAGGGACGCAAGGCTGGTTCAACATATGCAAGTCTATAAACGTAATTCACCACATAAACAGAACAAAAGACAAAAACCACGATTATCTCAATTGATGCAGAGAAGGCCTTTGACAAAATTCAACAGCCCTTTATGCTAAAAACCCTCAATAAACTAAGTATTGATGGAACGTATCTCAAAAT
>CAUYQU010083127.1:0-18211 GCA_963574635.1 Cheracebus regulus
CCTTTTCTCTCTTTTTCTAAAATCTCTTCCTCTTTCTCTTTCATTTTTTCTTTCTTTTGCTGTTTCTTTCTTTCTCCTTTTCTCTCTTTTTCTAAAATCTCTTCCTCTTCCTTTCTCTCTTTCATAAAAAAAAATAAATAAATAACAAACTCAGAAAGACTCTCCTGCCTTATTTCCATTCTGAGGCTGCAGGTCTCAGTCTCTTACAAGCAGAAAAAGTTCTATCACTTTCTTAATTCTCTTATTCATTAAGGCTGAGAAAGAGGTAAAACTTAAAACAAGAAGACAGATCTGCCATTGACTGGTTGGTTTTCAGAAGACAGTATTAATGTCTGGATTTTGCGTTCCTGACTCTAGCACCAGTTCTCTAAGGCCCTGTTTCTTGACCAAAAATGCTGAATTGAGTCTCCTGTTCCCCTGCAGGCACAGTGGGACCCAATTAGCTTCTTCAAAGACACTTAAGTCTTCCAGGAATACCAGCCACATTTTTTTAAAAGGTGAAAATGAATTTATACTGTAAATAACTCTCTATTCTCCAGGATGGCAGTGACTCCTGAATCTTCCCCCTCAAACATGTTTCCATTATTAGTTCATTTTCAAGGAATCACTTTCCCACCAATGTAACTCAGTGCAAACCTCTTCCTTGAAGGAGCTTACTAACTTCACATCTGTTAGCACCTCACACACCTACCTGATGATAACCCTACTTAAGGTTCTACATAAAGACCATCCAAAATGTGTGGCTATGTTCCCTGGGCTACTAGAAGATATAGAAGAACAGAACAGACTGACATCTCTATCAACTCAATCCCAAAGACTAAACAGGAAAGTCAAATTTCCAACCTGTTTTAATTATCAAGCCTGCTAAAAACACAAGATGTGGATTGTTCATCCCCAAGATAACTACCATAGGAAAAAAAAGTTTCACCTCAACTGCTTTTCTGGGGGAATTGTGAGACTGCACCATTTATTCACAAAATAAACAGTGCTGCCATACTGAAAGTTAATTTTGGAATCCGGTACTCTGTTGTCAAGAATGCTGTCCTAGATATAATAGTGAATCTTAACCTGGGTGCTTTTCCAAATTTTTTTCACTGCCCACAAAAAATACAGGATATGATAATGTCTCTATGACATCCTGGGGTAAGTGGAGGTAGTTGCTGGGGCTTCAGCAAGCCCAACCATAGCCTGGCTGCACCTGTGGCTGAATGTACCCATATCCAGGCCCAGCCTCACTCACAGGCCATGGCAAGCAATAGAGAACTCTAACCAAGAAAACAGAACAGATAAGTGGGGAAATGTATGGCAAATTTACCTTCCAACCCAGTCCACTGCTATTCCATCTGGCTGCATTACATATTTCAGTTTCAGGTCAACTTCCTGCACAGGATTATTGCGGCCGGATTCAAAGTTGGGGATGTAGGCACGTTTGATAGCACCAAACCTAGAGCCCTCCCCTCGCACAGTGTAATACACAACACCTGCAAAGGAAGACACACAGGTCAGTTTCATATCAAGAGCAACAAGTAGAAGAAGAACTGGGGTCTAGTCAGGTGAAGTACTGTTCATTTATTGACATCCCTACCTCCTTCCTCACTGTTATTGTAAGGTAAATAATTCAATATGACATCAGTATCATCAAACCTCAAAATCTATCAAACTTGAGCTACGAGCTACAAATGCTTCAACTGAGAACTTAGTGAGATTTAGTCATCTCTATTTAAAAGTGATTGATTTAAATGTATTTCAACAAAGTGCTTATTTACCCTTATTAGGATCAAGATCTAGTTTCCAAAACAGAATGTATAGAGATAAGCCAGGGCAAGCTGTTGAGAATTTGAAAGCATACTCAAGACCAGAGGCAATAAAGAAGCCATGTCAATGAGAAGTCCTGTTTTATGTATAGACAGATGGATGGTGGGCAGCAGTCGTTTTAAAAGCATAGGAAGACTGTGACTGTAAAGGCATGCACTGAATACCTGCTGCCTTCCTAGGTATGCACCATTCTTGAAAAGTTTATTGTGTTGCATAAGCTTTTCATGTTCTTTTCATATAAAAAGAACATGAATTTTTATAGGAATCTGACTACATTAACTATCCATCTGTGAATCAATAAAGCTGACTATCCAACTGGGTTACAAAATCCGTGATTTGACATATGTGAAATACAACAATATGTGTGAAAATACAACAATAATAAATCCTATACTGGCATAGTTATTGATAGTTTTCAAAGTCTTCCATATCTACTATCTCATTCAATCTTCAAAACAACTCTCAGAGGTAGGCAGGCAGAACAAGATTACTACTTTGATTTTGTAGACAAAAAAATTGAGATTCAGAGAATCGTTACGATTATTTAGGATCATAAAGCTAGTAGATAAGGGAGACTGGCATAAAAGATAAGTTTACAGGCATAGAAGACAAGTTTTCTGACTCCTACCTTACTGCCATCTCCCCAACACCAGATAGAGCCATGAGAGGTTCAACAATAAGCATTATTCATTTTTTCCTTCATTCAACTAAATTTTTTTTATCACCTACTGCATAGAGTATACTAGATGTTGAGTCAGATGCTAGGCATTTAGAGATAAATTAGATTCAGTCTTTGTCTCCAAAAAGCAGATGTCTAGAGGATAGAGAGATATTATGTGGCCAACTAGTATATAACTCAGAGTAACATGTTCCATAAAATGACATAGGCTCATGGTGAGCAATCATAGAACTCTGCCAGGAGGAGTAATAGAAGTTGTCACAGAGGTGGTAACATTAAACTGGGTCTTTGAGGTGTGAGTAGAAATTTTCAAGGTATACCATGGTAGGAAAGAACAAGATCTGCAGTATCAATGACGGAAATTTCTAAATACAAGGAGATATGAGATGGTCCAGAAAGGATAAACCCTAGTGATGAGAGGAGTTTTGGAAATAGATCAGGAAAGACTGGCTGGGATTCAAGGCCACACTAAAGCATCAGAAACATGCTGGATTGGAAGAGTTTCCTCTTCCACTAATGCAACAAAATTCACTCATTAAACAACACATTCTTTAAAAGTCAACACCTTAAAATTCTATAAAGTCACTTAATATTGATGAAAGGTGCTGAAGTTTATACTCACTGAGGCCTGTGTCCTCGGGATCCCAATCATAATCAACAGCTTGGATATATTCCTCATCTTGAAGATACTCTGAGAGCCTCTCAGATGAGAGATTATATTTTCGAATTCGAACATTGTCAGGCAGTAGCAACAAAGGAGCGCTACCTGTAAACAAACAAGGGGCTACTTTATACTCTCCTTATATAAACTAGGATATAAAATGCACAGCATGTACTTGCCCTTTTTTTTTTTTAAAGAACATGAGTTTTTATAGGAATCTGACTATCTCTGTTAATCAATAAAGCTGACTATCCAACTGGGTTACAAAATCCGTGACTTGACGTCTTGTCTCCACTTCAAGTGGAAAGCTAATTTGTCTCTTAGGGACATTATCAGTTCTTTATTCCTTGTTCTCAGTGGTAGTTTGGAACAAAGCCAGACTGAGACCCCTACATAGAGTCCTCATTTTCACGGAATTGTTTTTATTTACTGACATCGAAATAGACAAGACTGCAGACATTCTATCTCACCAAAGAAATACTTTTATAGGCTTACTAAAAGTTTACCTGGAAAGTCTCATTCCTCATTCTTTACTGACAGATTTTATGACTCTTTTAGCAGATAATCAGCTCTATGACCCAATTTAGCTTCTGGCTAATGACAAAATAAACCTAGCATGTCTTTGATTTATTTTTTTAACCTAAAGCAGCTACTTAATGGTGACTCATCCCAAGATGCACTGTCTAGAATCTTTAAAATTGAATTTACTTGCATAATATCAACTGAATCCAATGTAAGTAACTTTTAGAAGTTTATTTTATATATTTCTTCTATCTTGACATTATGTTTTATATGAATATTCCAATTTGTTTCAGTCATGTCCTTAGTTAAAAGATTTAAACATTTTAAAATTTGTTGCTTAATTACCAGACCAACTGTTCAAATACCTTCACTCTGGTTTTCATTCACTGTCAACAGTGTTTGGAAGGTCAAATATTTAAGTATGCTAGTCAAATGTATGCTTTAAAAGCTCAATTTGTATGAAGAAATTGAACAGCTATTTTGGCCATTTGCTCTTAATTTACAAAATAAAGTGCTATTTTCTTATCAAGTTCCTTAAACTCTAGTATGAACTTTAAATTCAAAATAAAGACCCATGCCTCTTCACTAGGATATGATGATTTAGATCAGGCCTCTGGAATTTAGAGTATAATACTTCTGACTTACATTCTTTCTCTCTTTTTATCAGGCCTGATTCTCAGATACTGGCATCAACCTAAAATGTAAACCTCACGATTGAAGTTATAACTGTGCCAGACTCCTTTCTGCCTGTGATCAGTAGCCCATGAACAATAAAAAGGGGATATGTCAGCGGAGTATCCTTGATTTGTCCCACTTCGTGAGCCCTCTTGCGCTATTGGGTCTAAAATCTTACTCTCAGTGAAGTGGGAGCTAGAGGCCCCTGTTACTTTCCTTCTGTTGATGACCATCCCATAGGAAAGCTTTTGCTGTTGTCTGAGCCTTAAGGAAGATGACCTCTTGTCCACTTTCTGAAGTTTTTATCGAGCTGGGCAAGAGGCTAAATCCATTAAAATAAGTAACACCTGACTTGTTTTAATTGCTACATATTTGTTGGGGGATGTCGCTATTGTTTTAAGCTAGCAGGGGAGGAGAGAGAAGGACAGACTAAAGAGGTGCTGGAAGAGAAGTAGTTGGAGAGTTAAAAAAAAAAAAAAAGAAAGAAAAAACTCTGAGAATCTAAGGTTTCTTTCCTCATATAGTGTACTCATCAGTACTTATTTCCCCCAAAAGTCAATTAATCCTGGCATGAACCCATCATACCCTCAGCTGCACATCGTTTTCCAAGGCGGTCACTCATAGATGTGAAGCCATCAGCACAGACACACTCATAACTTCCTTTGGTATTTCTGCAGTGCTGGGGACAAATCCCAAATTGCTCACATTCATTGATATCTGTAGGTAAAATAAAACCAAATATACAACATCTGCTCCCATGCATTCTTAGAGAACTTGCTTCTGTTTAAATCTGTAATCACCAGCAATGAGGACCAAGATGGGTACAGATGAAAATAAGCAATGCTACAAACATTTGTGAAACACTAAGTTTCAGATATGGTTCCACATGCTTTCCAAATATTTTACTTGTACAATCCTACCAAAAGACTATAAGAGGCTATAAGAGGTATGGACAACTAAGCCCACAGTTCCAAGGCTGATAAGCAATGGAGGCAGGATCTAAAAGTGTGCAATAGCAGAGCACACTTTCCCTTTCAGAAGGCACCTGTTGTGTTGTATTGTTCAGTGTCCCTTCCCTTCTGCTAACCAGCTTCAGGAACAGGAGTCATTGATTTGGTTTTCAGTTGAGTTCTTAAACTTCAGGTCCCAAATGAACTCATAGAATCTTCTGACTATGATATATTATGAGTTACAAACAGTAAATTCAAATAGTAAAAGGCACCTAAAATCATGCTGATCACTCACCATCTTGGTAAGCTACACCTTCTGACTCCGTATCTTAGGTATGTAACTAATATGTGTTGTTTGACATATGATGAAGAAAGTAAGCCTAGTTTGTTTCTTTTAAAGACTTTGATTTCACACACACTGGTGTAATAAGCAGCCACCATCACCATGGCCTTCATCATTCATATTGATTCCATGGACTTTACTGAGCACACAGTATCTGACAAGCACTTACGTAGGCACTGGTCAGATAGCATGCATGCAGGCGGGGGGCAAAGCAATTGTTTAGTAGTTTAATTACCTAGAACCATGAAACCATGAAACCATGAGTACGGCACCATTAGGGGAATTAAATCATGATTTATTTAATAAAAGGGAATGGGTGGAGAACCTTAAATGTAAAGTTCACCTAAACAGGAATTGGAAAAAATATACTCTACCTAGACAGGAAGTTCTGTCAGAAACACTGGCTTCGAACCCAGCTGTACAGGAGCAGATAAATCCTCCTTCATTTAATTGGGTACAATTTTGCTCACATATATTTTCAGCACATGTTCTTTCTTTTCCTAAGTCTGAAAAACAAAATCACAGCATCACAAACCAGATCAGCCACAAGTAACAGTCAAGTAGTGTAACAAAACGAGCACCTACCCATAACCAACTATAGGATGTCTTAAAATGACCCCTTTCCACAAGCCTTGGAGAGGACAGAGGGCTCTGGGTGAATCTGGATTCCTATTTCTGATGATGGCCTCAATGCCATTTATAAAAATGCATAAAATGTTAAAACCTTGAGGCAATTTTCACATTGTATGCAGCACTCCCAGGCTCATCCTCAGAGCATCCAATTCTGGACTCCAGAACTGTGAAGCCTGATACTCTTCAGCTATTACTACCTGCTCTACTATCTTTAATCCTATTGCAGATAGATAGATAGATAGATAGACAGGCAGATATAAATAGAAGACATAGATACATGTAGGTTAGAACAAAGTTACAAATAGGAAGAAACTATAAAATTTTAAGAAGACTATAATTTGCCTAATACTGACCAATTGATTTTACAGATATATACACACACACACACACACATATATATGTATGTATATCAAGTGTTGATGTATTTTACTGCACCCTAGTCAACACTTCATACACATACATATATATGTATGTATATATAATGTACATATATATGTACATTTTATACAAAATGTACAGAATGTATATTAAAAATTTTATAGTTTCTTTCTATTTATATATATATATACAAAAAACACTTGATATGCATACATATATACGTATATATATATATGTGTACGTGTGTGTGTACACACACACACATATATATATACGTCTCAGTCTCCATCTATCCCCAAACGTAGGTCTTACACAAAAACTGGTGAAGAGATACACACACACACACACACACACACACACACACACACACACACACGTGTGTGTGTGTGTGTGTGTGTGTGTGTGTGTGTGTATATCAAGTGTTGACCATGGTGCAGCAAAATACAGAGTTCTAAGTCATAGTGCTCTTAGAGCCATAAATTAGTACACATAAAAAGAAATTTTGCACTATGTATGTATGTATCAAGGATTTAAAAATATTCATACTTTTTCACCCAGTTATTCCATGTTGAATTTTCCCTTGAGAAGGAAAAAAAATATACAGTATGATTTATGTTTAAGGGTTATAACAATATTTACAATAAGAACATTTTGAAAACAACCTGAATGTATGTTCGGTGATAGGGAATAAATTATGTTATAGTATACCTTAACAAATTTAAGACATTACTGATGCACTATTACTTTATGTAACACTAATGTAGAAAATGTCTGGAACTTACACTAACATGTTTTTAATTGTAAGATATATCTTGGTTTCAAAGATGTTGAAATATAAAAAAAATACATCTAGAGGCAATAAGTTATGATTATGTACATGATGAATTGCTATGCAAGTATTAAAATTTATAGTTTCAAATGATACTCTGACATGGGAAATATCTATAACAAATTTAAAAAATTGAAAAACTCCATTTAGTATAGAATATTGCTTAGTTTTTTAAAATACTAAGAAATATTTCTTGCATACACATATGCAAAACAAAGATAGCAAAAGTACACCAAACTTTAAAGGTTAATTCTCTTAGTGATAGGATTCAAATGATTTTTACTTTTGATTGATAGTTAACTTTCACAGTAAAACAAAACAAAGCAAAACAAAAAAACCCAACTCATGGTTTATTTTTGTAGAGCTCATATGAACGATCCTTGTTATTCTGGGATCCAGGTGTTCCAGGATAGACTTTTAACAGCTCACACTCTACCCTAATACTTCATTGTTCATCATTGCCCCAAGATCTTGTCTCTACCAAGATCTATCCAAACTGTCTGGCTTTCATCCTTGTCACTCTTATCAGTTTGCTTCTTTTATCCTCAGTCTCCATCTATCCCCAAATCTAGGTCTTACGGAAAAACTGGTGAAGATGAACATAGGCAGTGAGTGATAATGGGGGAAAGACAGGCAGTGGTTATCTCCATTAAGGATTTAAGCTTCATCTACCTCTCAGATAAAAAGTTTCCTGGTCATAGGCTTATGAATATTTTAGCCAAAGAGACTATGGTATCTCCTGGTTCAATCCTTTCAAATCAAAATAGATTTTTATCTATCTGTCTTCTATACGCAATGAGATGAACTTAATCACCCCCAGAGTCCTTTAGGTAAATGACCATATCAGTATATGTGATCTGAGTAGACTAAAAACACTGAGTTTTGAAATGAAAAATAATCAAAATAGAGTACAATGAAATTCAATGGAATGCTGCCCTTGGAGTGCAGACTTCAAAACTGTACACAGGAAAGCCTTATAATAAAGATGATAGCCTTTATTATAGGAGCTCTTAACAACTATACATTGCTAAATCATCTATTTAGATTTTCTTTTTCTCGTGAGCCATTTTCAGTATTTTGTGTCTTCCTAAGAATTTGTTCACTTCATGTAAGTTGTCTTACTGTCATAAAATTTGTCATAGTATTTCCTTACTATCTTTTAAATTTCTGTAAGGTTAGCAGTGATATCCCCTCTACATTGCTAAATGAATCTGACCTATGTTTATTAACTTGGACATCATTGAGCCAGTCACATAACCTCTATGAGTTTCATTTGCATCACTAGACTTTGTAATTCCCTCCCAGCTCTGAAATCTATAAAGAGATTGGGCATCCCAGGAGTCAAGAATTTCTGGACCAAGTGATCCACTGAATGAATCACACTTTTGTGAAGCAAGAGTCCTTAACAAGAGCAGAAACCACACAACACTAAGGGATTCTTCCTAAAATGTGAGGGCTTTCTCATAATTGCTTTTCATTTGAAAATGATCATCATTTTAATCCATATGATTATTTCCCCAAACCCAGACATATGGCACTCTATTTATAAAAGAAATACCCTACTTTCCCTTTTATGAAGAAGGAATAAGAACTACCAGAGAAACAGCAAGTCAATTTATCTTTATGATAACATAAATAATATTTGCAACCTGAGGTTAACTTCTTTTTTTTATACCTGAATGGTGCTAAAAAAAAAAAATACTAACGTATTTTCATTCCTTTATACCTGAATGGTGCTAAAAAAAATCCTAACGTATTTCCAGTTTGCCAAGAGAGTAGATTGTAGGTGCTCTCACTACAAAAAAACAATTTTTTAAGATAACTATGTGAGATAATGGATATGTTAATTTTCCTGACTATAACACTTTATTATATATAAGTATATTAAAACATCATGTTATACACCTTTAATTTTAAAAAATCCAATATGTGTCCCAAACACCTCAGTGATGCTTTTGGAGAAGAAGAGGAGGCAGAAGGAGAGGAAGGAGAAAAAAAAAGAAGAGGAAGAAGAGAAGAAAGGAGAAAAAAAAGAAAGGCAAATAAATTAACAGCACCCAAGAACTAGTATTTTAAATAAGAATTCTGTGCCTCAAACTATTGGCCCAGAGAAATAAGATTGAATTCCATATCACATATCCACTTACTATCTGAAAAGAGAAGCTGCTTCCATACCTGAATTAATGTTCGTGCTACTTATTTTCTTTAAAAAAAAAAAAAATCTGCTACTAATTAAATGCCATTTTGAAAAGAAAGTACTGTAGTCGATTTTAAGCCTTTTAACTGGCACAGACAACTGAAAGAGAAACCAGTGCTTGACCACTAGACCCAAGTCCAACTTGGAAGTACTCCAAACTCCTGAAACTGTTCACCTATCAGCCTCTGGGAGTCAGAACCCAACCCTGCCATTCAGTTTTGTAAATTCTATCACGTTCAGCTTTTAAAACATTTAATCAAGTCACTTCCTTCTGTCAGTAACTCCAAGTGTCACAGAAAATGCATGTGAAATAAACAGCAAGTCAACTCAATGTGGCTGGTTATTCAAACCCCTTTGTAACTGATGCAGGAGAAAAATTGACAGAAAAGCTTTTGGATGCCTAAGAAAAAAATGAGTTCAAGGCCAAGAAGTTGAAAGCACATGGAGCTCACTAGGATGACTAAGTCACAGGCTCCTAGAGTTTGAAGAAGGGTCTCCTTTTTCCTGTGAGGAAACCAAAGACTGGTGAGGTCAGTATGTGACAAAGTGGCAAAGCTAGGGTCAGGAATCCAGAGGCCAGCCCTCCTAACCTGGACTCACATGACTGCTCCAATTCTGCCTCTGCTATTCTGTGTGACTTCAAGCAAGTTACTTAAGCTCTCTGACCTTTATTACATAGATAGACAATAAAAACAACTCAATGGGGCTAACTTGAGTAACACATTAGATAACGTATATAAAAGCACTTTATAAGTCATAAATGGATTACAAAGGTGTGACTTAGTAACATGTCATTCCAACATTTCCATCAAAATATTGAGCTAGAATTGTTCCTTGGTTATGTCTTTTTGTTTGTTTTGGTTTTCTTGTTTTTGAGACGGAATTTCACTCTTGTCACCCAGGCTGGAGTGCAATGGCGCCATCTTGGCTCACCGCAACCTCCACCTCCTGGGTTCAAGCAATTCTCCTGCCTCAGCCTCCCGAGTAGCTGGGACTACTGGCATGCGCCACCATGCCCAGCTAATTTTTGTATTTTTAGGAGAGATGGGGTTTCACCATGTTGACCAGGATGGTCTTGATCTCTTGACCTTGTGATCCACCTGCCTCAGCCTCCCAAAGTGCTGGGATTATAGGCGTGAGCCACTGTGCCCGGCCCCTTGATTATGTTAATCATTCTTTTCCTACACAAACTGCTCCCTCTACTTTGTTTTTGATGGTGTTGTTTTCTGTTTGTTTGTTTTGATACAGGGTCTCTCTTTATTGCCCAGGCTGGAGTTCAGTGGCACAATCACAGCTCACTGCAGCCTCTACCTGCACTCAAGTGATCCTTCCACCTCCACCTCCTGAGTAGCAGGAACTAGAGGTTCATGCCACTACACCCAGCAAATTTTTGTATATTTTGTTAAGACGGGGGTTTTACCATGCTGTCCCGGCTGTTCTTGAATTCCTGGGCTCAAGTGATCTGTCTGATTCAGCCTCCCAAAGCGTTGGGATTACAGGTGTGAGCCACTGCACCTGGCTACTCCCTCAACTTTAAAAATAAAAATAAATGTTCCAAGGTCCCCTGTGGTGTTCCTTTCTTGATCAGGCATCCTCAGAAGCTTTTTCAAGTAGCAAGGATACTGCATTTGGCTTAAGATTTGTTTTTAATGTGCAGATTAATAAACAAAATATGTCACCTTAAGAGGCACCCAGTGAACTGGAAAGATGATGTGCTCTGCAGTGAAGCAGACCAGAGTTCAAATCCTAACTCAATCTCTTAATGACAGTAAGATCTGGCCAATTCATTCAACTCTAAGATTGTTGCCTCATGTGTATAGAAAAAGGAGATAACAATACCTAACTCGTAAGATTGCTACCAGGCACAATGAATGTTTGACACAATGTCTGGTCTAGGATAAGCACTCAATCACAGCTAGCTATGGGCTTGACTGGAACTGAAGCAAAAAGTAAATTCAAGAAAATGTGGTTAGTGTTTACATTACATTGTTGCATGCTTTAATTAAGCAAACCTGAGTTATTACAATGAAGCATAAAAATAAGTGTTTACTTACTGCAACCCAGTTCATCAGACAAGTCACCACAGTCATCAGCATCATCACACACACTGTCATGTGAAATGCAATGTCCATTGCCACACTTATATTCATATTCCGTACAAGGTTTAGGGGTTGGTTTTCTACCTGCAATGTGAGAATGAGTTAAAATCAAAACCTTTTCTTTTATGAAGCAAGATGCTTCCTTCTATGACAGAGACAGTTTGTGCTTACCAAATAAACAATGCTTCCCTACATTTCCCAGTCTCCCTTGCATCTGGCTTAGAACGATGTGACCAGTTCTAGCCAATGGACTGTGAGTTGGAGGTGCCATGTGTCACTACTGGGCTGAAGCAATAAAAAGCCCATGTGCCTCCTGCGTGTATCCTGTGATGCTGCAGCAACCTTGGAAACCATGTGTTCCAGGCAGCACAGCTACGAGCTGCAGGAGGGCTGTGGAACCAGCGTTGGCCTTTACATGAGTGCTCAATAAGGCTTCATTATGTTACACCCCTGAGACTTTAGGATTTGTTGGTTGCAACAGCTAGTATTAATTGCTCTGAATATCCTAGAGTGACAGGGGAAGTAGAGTACTTCCATAAAAAAAACCTAAATTATTTGGCATTGGATTAACAGTAAGGAGGCAAGCAACAAGGACACTGATAATGGAGGCAGGAAAGATGGATCTTTCTTTCCACTCTGGGATTTGACCATGTGCTACAAATGTCTTCCTTCATTTTTTCTTTTAAAGGGCATTATTAGTAGAGGAAATGGAAAGAGAAAAGGGGAAGGGGAAAATCTACTCAAATTTTTAAAAAATTATTTTTACGGTCAGGTGTGGTGGCTCATGCCTGTAATCCCAGCACTTTAGGAGGCCAAGGTGGGAGGATCATGAGGTCAGGAGTTCAAGATCAGCCTAGCCAATATGGTGAAACCTTGTCTCTACTAAAAATACTAATATTAGCCAGGTGTGGTGGGCACCTGTAATCCCAGCTACTCAGGAAGCTGAGGCAGGAGAATCGCTTGAACCAGGGAGGCAGAGGTTGCCATGAGCTAAGATTGTGCCACTGCACCCCAGCCTGGGCGACAGAGCAAGACTCCGTCTCAAAAAAATTTTTATTTTATTTCTAGGTTTTCATTCTTTTGTGTTATGTCTCAAATAAATGTATTAATGCTATGGCCACAGATTCATCTCTGTCCGTAATAATAATAATAGGAATACAACCTTGAAGGTTGCAGTAGTGTCAAAGTCCTCCCTGACAGACAGTCCCCTCTGGGATGGGGGCTGGAAGTAAGCATTCTAAGGCCACATCAATACAAAAAATAGAATGTGGGAAAAAATAGGCATTTATCTTAATTTTCCCAGATAATATCTTTTTAGGGGGAAAAAAACTAATTGGAGTTGGGGAAATGATCTTCCTCACTGACTTTTTTCTAGGCAAATTAAATTGCCCAGAAAATTGATCAACTTTCCCCTTCAATGAATAGACTTTAAAACATTTTGAAAGTACAGAAAAAGCACAGATATTTCAATGCCTGAAATATTAAATCCAGCCAGCTTGAAACTTCCATCTTAATCTATCACTTTTTTCTTCTGGGAAATGAATTTTCATTTTCGACAAGGATATTACATAACCTCTGTTAACACCAGTGCTGCCTTACTTCATGTGATCTCTGCAGCCGGGCACTCGCCTAGATTAGCAGTTAGCAACTCCAGGCTGAAGAATGATCAAATCTTATATTTGAAAGAAAATAAACTATTAATTTGTGAGGTGTGACTCAACCAGTATTTAGTGTTTGTTCTCATTTTCCTATGAGAAAAGAGGACGGAAAGGCTTATTAAACGTTTAAACAAAGACTGAAAATTAATGGATTTTCTAGCATCATGCTCAAATGAGACAGGAAGAAAGAGGCAGAGTTCTTTGGAAGCAATGCATGCGGTATGGTCTCGTAAAAAATTACATCAGCAGAGATCCGCAGTCATGGGCACAACTCTGTAGAACAAACTGAAATCCCAGGGGTGCATTTTGCAAACCGCCGACCACTCGGGGCCCTTCCTTTCTCCTTCTCCCTTTTGACTTTTGCTTACAGTGCTCCTCTGTCTCATCAGTTCCATCTCCACAGTCATCCACACCGTTGCACAGCTCATGACCATAAATGCAGCGATTGTTGTCACACCGGAAACGGTTTGGTGAATTACAGGGAATATTCACTGAAAGGAAAGATGGAAAAATGAAATTACAAGAGTAGAATCTAAGTGTCAATATCTAAAATACTCTGGTGCCAGCATCAAGCTTGCTTCATCCATGCACCCATTTATTCATCTGATTAATCAATCTGCAGATACACCTTACATATCTAGTACACAGCAAGGCACTGTGCTAGGCACTAGATATCATGGGGAACAAGAAAGACACAGTCCTTGTCCTCACGGAACTTTCATTCTGATAGAGAAACAGACTTTTCAAATTAACTATTCAGTTACAACTGTGAAACATCCACTGGGGTGATCTGGCATAACTCAGGGAGAGGAAGGCTTGGAAGAAACTTCCCATAGCTTCTGAGTCAGGGAGAAGCATGGCAGGTCTCTGGACCTGAATAAAGGCCTCTGTGGCTAGAGCATGGAGTGTGGAGCATAATGGGGGCTGCAAGGCTGGACAGGTTGGCAGTACATGGGCTCTTATCCTGACAGCCAGGAGGCCATCTGTTTGATCCTTCTGATGGCAGTTGTCCTAGAGTCTCTAGAGCATGAGTCTTTTATTGAAGCTTTAAATTGTGTTGGATTTTCCCTCCTGAACTCCTTACATTTAAAATCGATAACTCACAATCAAACCCTGAATCATCTGTTGTCCAGAGTGAGACCTCTAGCTGCTGCCTGTACAGCTGTGAGGAGCTCAAGGGTAGTCCCCGGGTCCCCTAATTGTTTGGTACAGGGAACATGGTTCTCTATGGATGCACCACAAATTCAGTGAGCTCAACATACATGTGGGCTTCTTTCACATGGAGGATTTGGGCTGCCTGATTTTCCTTTTGCCTTTCCATCACACACAGGGATCAAGAGGAGAGACTGGTAATAAGATTGGTTGAGGGGAAAAGATCAGATCTAAGGGCTGGTTCTTGGAAATATTTTTAATAGAATTGCTGCAATAATTATTTGCTGTGAAGGGCAAGTGCAATATTATAAAAGTGTTGGAAATTTATTAATGTAGCTGTGTCCCTGACTCTTCAAAGTTTACTTTTACTAGCGATGGGCATTTTCCCTTATGGAGAGAAGAGATTTCCTAAGGACTTCTTTGAAAGTTAGACATGTCTAAGAACGTCTCGAGTTTCATGAAGTTAAAAGCAAAACAAGGTTAGTTCCTAACAAGTAAAGAAAAATGTTGGGACGCCACTGTAAAATACAATGAACACTAATTAATGCTTTCTGAGGAGGAACAACATACTAAGACATACCATTTTCACTAGTCAAACCTCTGGGCTAAAAATGAGTAGTGATGAAGCTGGGAAACGGAGTGGAAGGTGCAATGCGAACTCCCAGCAGGAGTGCTTCTGAGATCCTGTCTCCTAGGTTGAGGGCTTTTACTCACACAAAATCCTAACACTTTAGCTTGCATGAGAATCATTTGAGGGCCCTGTTAATGTATCGATTGTTAGGCCCTTCATTTTCCCACAAAATTAAGATCATTTTGGAGAAAGAGCTTAAAAAGCAAAGTCTTTCATTTAATGCCTTTCCTTCCTCTACTTCTGGTCTTGATTTTTTATTTCTATTTGGATAGGGTGCAGCCCCTGAATTTGCATTTCTAACATGTTCCCAAATGGCATTGACATTCCTAGTCCAGGGAAGACACTTTTGAGAATTATTACTCTAGAGTTTCTCCGATGACTCACAGCATGTAGCAAAATGACTGAAAGAAACTCTATTTTCATTCACTTCCTTAAAATCAGTAGTTCTCAACCAGGGGACTAAACTAAAAAGCTAAGAAGCTTTTTAAAATAAACATATGGGCAGGCTTCATCCTTGGAGATTCTGCTTTATCCAGTCTAAGCCTAGGGTGAGACCAGGGCACGTGATTTTGAAATACCCTTCCTCCACTGCTTCTGACATGTACCTGCATTGAGACTCACAAACAAGCAGGGTTTAAAACATGTATATATATGCATCATTCCACAAGACGGAATTAGATGGCATTGAATCACAATGTTAAAAGAAAGTGACTGTAAAGATTAAGAAACTCATAGGTGGGTGTTGAATAATGAGAACATATGCACACAAGCAAGGGAGCATAACACACTGGGGTCTGTCAGGGGAAAATAGGGGAGGGACAGCCAGGGATGGGGAGATGGGAAGAGATAGCATGGGGAGAAATGCCAGAATTTCTTTAGTAAATAGTTATAATTTCTAATTTAGTTGCTAAATATAAAAACACTACACAAACCAACTTTCTAGTTGTATTACATATTTACATAATATATTAATTGTCACCTGCTATTTTTTTAGGATCAAAAAAATTGAACATTGTTTCTCACTTGTAAATGGGAGCTATACATTGGGTATAGACAGATACAAAGATGGGAAGAAAAGACGTTGGAGATTCTAAAAGGGAGAGGAAACAGAGGGAAGCAAAGATTGATAAACTACCTATTGGGTTCTTTGTTCACTACTTAGGCGAGGATCATTAGAAGCCCAAACCTCAGCATCATGTAATATACCCATGTAATCAAACCTGCACATGTATCCTCTAAATCTAAAATAAAATAAATTTAAAAGAGAATAGATAAAATTGGTTGAAATATAGCAAAGTATAAAAAGCTATAAATTCATACTGATATCACTATTCTCTTTTGGAGGTTGCCAGAATACAAGTTCATTTCCTGAAAATTGATAAATGAAGGGAAAGAATACAATATTTATTTTGCCTCCTCTCTAAAGATCATATTTCAGAATAAACAAATAGCTTATGAGCGAAAATTAGGATGTTAGCCTATTTTCATACTGCTATGAAGAAATACCCAAGACTGGATAATTTATAAAGAAAAGAGGTTTAATGTTCTCACAGTTCCACATGGCTGGGGAGGCCACAGAATCATGGCAAAAGGTAAAGCAGGAGCAACAGCACATTTTACATGATGGCAGGCAAGAGAGTGTGTGCAGGGGAACTGCCCTTTACAAAACCAACAAATCTCAGGAGACTTATTCACAACCACAAGAACAGCATGGGAAAACCTGCCCCCATGATTCAATTACCTTCCATCAGGTCTCTCTCATGAGAAGTGTGGGAGTTACAATTCAAGATGAGATTTCAGTGGAGACACAGTCAAATCATATCAGTTAGTGTTAGAAGAGTCAAAGCTAACAAGTGCAGCAAGAATGATAAAACTGAAAAATTACCCTTTCATAATACCAAATAAAATTATCTCAGCATTGATTTAAAAAAAACACGGAACATTAGTAATTTCAAATCAACATAAGTTGATTTCACAGACCAAAATCAGAACTTGGTGGGTTTTTAAAGGAACTATTTTAGATAAAATTCTGCCCTTACCCCTTTTCTACATTGAGCCAAATGATAATTAGGAAAATAGGAAAAAAAGCATTAATTTTTAACAATCATAAAACCAAAGATTATCAATTCAAATCTTCTCATACAGTTTAGAGATTTAATTTCTTGAAGGTATTATTTTTTTTTCTTTCAAAAGTTTTATTTGCTTCCATTTCTTCAGTATGAAGTGAGAAATAAAATTTCCTCAAGTCATCAAATAATCATTTTACAGAGGTCTGCAATCATAAAAAAGAGGGGAAACTTCTAATCATTTCGGTCAGAAATGGACGTTTACCCTTGTACATTAACCATTATATATTTCATATTCACATAATTTTGTCATTTCTTTAAAATGATTTCTGGGAGATATGTAACTTTTAATACAAATTTAAAAAGGTCAAAAATAAGAAGCAAAGTGAATGAAAACATCCATTTATTACATAAAGTGATATGATAGTTCATATTATATTTTTTCTGACTTATTTAGCAAGCTCTTATCCAGCCACAAAGATTCATTTTATTGTGATTTCCTTTCCCCTCATCTTTCCAGAGACTTCTATCTTTTTCTGTCTTTTTGGTTTTGTTTTGTTTTCATATAGTCATTATTCCTATCTGACAAATCTAACAATTAGAAGCTGGAGAGGTGGATACCTGTGTGTGTGTGTGTGTGTGTGTGTGTGTGTGTGTGTCTATGTGTATGTATGTTGCTTTAAGCTCTGAGCACACATTCTAACAACTGTTAAAATCTAGTATTTCTTTTCCATGTCCTTATGCTGTATAGGAAAATTATTTAACAAAGGACCACAATACAATCTTAATATTTAATTTAAGATTTTTTTTTTTTTTTTTTTTTTTTTTTTTGTGATGAATTTAAGGAATAAAAACTGTAATTTTTTTATTAAAAAATAAATTTTGTTTTTTTTGTTTAAGAATAAATTTTATCATTGCATTTA